>VMDR010004348.1:0-61056 GCA_007922815.1 Macrotus californicus | reverse complement strand
CAGAAATTGTCAGTTTGAAAAGATTGTGATTTCTTCTCTAGTTAGGGTAGCATAGACTATAAATCTCAAAAAGGTCAAATTGGCTTATAGTATTATTCAAAAATCTCTGTATCCTTCCTGATTTTCTGTGTGCTCGTTTTATAAATTAGTAAGAGGGGTTTCTAAAGTATCCAACTACGATCATGGGTTTATGGGATTTTTTCAGTCCTATCGGTTTCTGTTGCAGATATTTTGAGGCCCTATTATTAGGGGTATAAACATTTAGCATTGTTATATCTTCTTGATGAATTGACTCCTTTATTATTATTAAGTGATTTTCTTAATCCTTGTTAATACCCTTTATTCTGAAAGCTACTTTGTCTGATATTAATGTAGCCTCTCCAGCTTTCTTCTGACTATTCACAGCATGAAGTGGTTTCCATCCTTTTTCTCTTAATTTAGCTATTTCTTTTTTATAAGGTGAGGAGGCAATATGTAGTTTTCTCTTGCCTTTTTATTCAAACTGACAATTTCTGCCTTTTATTTGAGGTGTTTAGAGCGTTTATATTTAATACGGTTATTAATATAATTGAATTTAAATCTACTATATTGTATTTATTCTCTATTTGTCCCATATGATGTTTTCTTTCTCCTGACATCCCTTGGATAAATTGAGTAGTTTTTATTTTTTAGTTTATGTCCTCCGTTGGCTTATTTACTGTATTCTTAAAAATACAGGTTGTTTTAGGGCTTAGAGCATTAAACTTACAGTCTTAAGCTTACCAGAGCCCGTCTTTAAGTAATATTAGGTGGCTTCAGCACAACAGTCTTACAGGGCTGTACTTCCGTTTTCCCTTGCCAGTCCCTGTGGTGTTTTTGTCATGTCTTGTATTTCTACTTATATTTTAAATCCCACAACATATTAGTATGTTTGCTTGAAACAGTCGATTATCTTTTTGTTAGAAATCCTCACCTGAGGATATATGTTATTGATTTTAGAGAGAAAGGAAGGGAGAGTGAGAGAGAGAGAGAGAGAGAGAGAGAGAGAAACATTGATGAGAGAGAGACATGGATTGGTTGCCTCCTACGTGGGCCCTGACCAGGGGTCAAAGCTGCAACCCAGGTATGTGCCCTGAACGGACACTGGACCTGTAACTCCCTGATGTGTGGGATTCCACGCCAACTAGCCACCTGGCCAGGGCCAGTCAATTACCTTTCAAAGAGTTTTTTTTTTAATTTTTAAATAAGAGAAAATTTCTTTTGTATTTATCTAATACTTGCCATTTCTGGTGCTCATGATTCCTGTGTGTACATCCAAATTTTTGTTATTTGCTTTCTGCTCCAAGGACTGACTTTACCCTTCCTTTCAGTGAACGTCTGCTGCTGCTTCCTTCAGCTCTCCTATGCCTGGGAGTCCTTTTTCCACATTTGTTTTGGAAGGGTGTTTTTCTGGCGGGATAACTCACTCCAGACGGGCAGCGCTCACCTTTCAGATGTGGCTGAGCTGTCTGTGAGCGCTGTCTCCAATGAGGAGTGGGTTGTCGCTGTCACATCTGTTCTCTGTGGGCGCCGAGCTCCGCCTCCCCGCCCCCGCCTTCTGGCTGCTTGTAAAACTTCCTCTTCATCCCTGGTTTTAGGCAATTTCATTATGATGTGCTGTGCTGTGGTTGTAGGCATGTTTCTTGAATTTTGGGTTCATTTAGCTTCTTATATTTGTGGGTTTATAGTTTTCACCGAGTTTGAATGATTTTTTCAAATATTTTTCTCCCCACTTGCCTCTGCTTCAGGGACCCCAATTACGTGTATGCTGGGCCGTCCGAATTTGTGCCGCTTGCTCACTAACACTCTTTCAGGGTTTTCCCCCATCTTTTTATTCTCACTGTGTCATTTCTGGGTCTGTTACTATTGATTTTTTTTTCCCTGATTATGGGTCCTATTTTCCTGCTACTTTGTAGTCTTAATAATTTTTTATTGGATGCCAGCATTTTAATTTTTATTTTGTTGCCCTGGCCAGGTGGCTCAGTTGCTTGAGCGTTGTCCCGTACGCAAAAGGTGGCGAGTTCGATTCCTGGTCAGGGCATGTGCCTGGGTTGCGGGTTTGATCCCCGGTTGGAGCGCGAATGAGAGAGGCAGCCAGTGAATGTTTCTCTCCCTCTCTCTCTCCTTTCTTCTCTCCCTAAAAATCAGTGAACATGTCCTTGGGTGAAGATTAATAAAAAGAAACAATAAAAAGAAATTTTATTTTCTTGGTTGCTGGATATTTTTACATTTCTTTACGTATTCCTGAGCTTTGTTTTTGGAGGCCATTATGTTACTTGGGAACAGCTAGATCCTTGTGAGGCTACTTTCAAACTTTGTTAGGCTGGACCAGAATGGCCGTTAGCATAGGGCCAAGCTGGCCCCACCCCCGGGGCGGCCTCTTCCAGATGCTCTCTGTATCACAAGGTTGACCTGCTTTAATGAGAACACTGAATACCGGATTCTGCTGTGTATAATACAGTTTTTTGCCCAAATTTTTGAGGGAAAAATAAGGGTGTGCATTATACATGGGTATGATGACTACATACCGTGGGTATAATAATCCCGTGTATAATGCGCACGAAAACGTGGGTATGCATTACACACGGCAAAACATGACATTCCTGCTGTCTGTGAGCTTCAAAGATTGTTTTGCCTGTTCCCCTCTGGTGGGCCTTTCCTGGCCTCACAGGGACGTGCTGGTGGGACTCAGCAGACATCCACAGGGTAGCCTTCTGCAGAGCCCCTGAGCTCTCCGTGCATGTGGCCGCCCTCCCCTGCACCTCCTGCCCTCCAGGATGCCACCCTGTGGTTTCAGCCTCACGCCTTCGCCTGGCTCTCAGCTCTGCTGCCTCATGGGACTGGGGAGCCCCAGGCTCTGTGCGGCCGGCTCCTCCCACAGTGTGGCCTGGACTCATCTTCTGGGTGGTGGCCGGAGGATTCACCTCATTTGTTCCCCTTCTCTCAAGGTCCCTGTCCTGTGCTGCCTGTTGTTTTACATCTGAAAACTATGGTCTTATCTTTTTCCTTTTAGTTGTTTCATCTGGTGGTGGTTCAGCGCGGGGAGGCCAGGCCAGTCTGTCCCTTTGACTGCATCATGGTCAGAGGCAGAAACCCTACTCATGCAGCTTTCTATTGGAGTAATTTATACATAAAATTTACCTTTTTGACCTTGTTAAGTGCAGCCGTCCCCACCAACCATCTCCAGAGCTATTTCCACCTTCCCAAACTCACTCTGTCCTCATTAAACCCTGACTCCCAGGCCCTCTGTCCCAGCCCTGGGCACCCGCCGTTCCATCTTCTGTGTCTGTGAATCTCACCCTCCCAGATGCCCCACACAGGTGCAAGGAGCAAATGCTTTCCTTTTGTGCCTGGCTTTACTTCACCAGCTGAATGTCTTCCAGGTATCTCCATGGTGTGGCTGGGTCAGGGTGCCCCTCGCTTTCCAGTTTCAGCTGAACGACGTCCGCTTGTGTGGCGGCAGCACAGGCTGTCTGTCCGCCCACCTGCCGGCGGACATTTGGCGTGTTTGTGTCGTTGGCCGCTGCGAATAGATATTGCTGCCATGGTATGGTGTGCCGATGCCTCTGTGAGCCCCACTCTTACCTCTATTGGGTGTACACCTCGGAGTGGAATTGCTGGATCACGTGGTAATTCTGTATTTAACTTTTGATGAACAATCGGACTCTGCTTCCGCAGCAGCTGCACCATTTCACGCTCCTGCCAGCCACGCACAAAGATGCCAGTTTCACCTGTTCCTTGCCAACACCTGTCATTTACGCTCTGGGACAGCGAGATCACAATGGGAGTGAAGCCAGACGCAAAAGGAAGAGCGTTTTATGGTGGCCCTTCTGTGCGGTGTCTGGCGCACACGGACGGCCTTCAGACTTCCTCTGCAGCATGAAAGCACAGCCTCTCAGTCCAGCAGGGCAGGGGATGGCAGGTGGGGAGCTCGCCCAGGGCCAGGGCCAGGGCCAGGGTGGCAGGGCAGAGCCAGCTCCCAGCACCCTTACTTTCAGGTTAACTGGCCGCACACCTGGCCCCCCCACCCCTCCCCGGGCATGATGCCGACAAGCCCTCAGCACACCCCAGGGGCTGCTGGGTTGGAGGCTCGGTGGTGGCAGCAGGGGACTGTGTGGTTCCGTGTGTGGCTGCAGCAGAGGGCATGGGTGGGGAGGGGCTGCAGGGGAGGCTGGGCTGTGTCCCAGGGTCACACTTCTCTGGGATGCCTTCAGCATGAAACCCAGGAATTTGATCTCCCTCCTGGGAGCTCAGGGAAGGTTTTAAGTAGGGGTCCACCTGGCTAGACTCATGTGGTTCAAGGTCATGCTGACCATGGCAGCTTGGAGGGCATTGGAGAAGGAGAGACTCCGGGCGACAAGCAAGGACACAGGGAGAGGATACGGGGATGGCTCAGCAGTGATGAGCTGGAGTGCAGGAGTCGCCAGCCTCCGGCTTCCCCCTGCGAGGATGATGATGGTGCAGGGCCTGGCCCAGGGGAGCACGCTTGCCCGGGCAGAGTGGGGGCTGGGAGTCCACTGCATGTTTGGAAACTCACGGATTGCACGAAAATAAGCTGGCCTGTGAAAGGGGAAAGCGGCTTGTCTCAGCCTGGGCAGGCCTGTCCGGCGTCTGGAACCTGCGAAGGTGGTCGGAGGCACTGCCGGAGAAGCCTCTGTTGCTCATCTTGGGAGCTCGGCAAATGCGAAGGATGAGCGGGAGCTGCCGGCTGGCGGCACAGTGCTCAGCGAGTTTCGGCTTCCCTGCCCCCTCGCCCCTGCCCGCCCGCCTGCCCGGACACTGGAAAACGCTCTGTCAGGAAAACGGAAGACTCCATTTGTTCCTCCCCGGAGCTAACGGCCACTTCTGTTCTCGATTTGAGTCGGCCTCTGGGTAACCGGCACGGAGGCATGTGCCATTTGTCATGAAAAACGAAACCCATGCTTATCTGAATGAAATAAACCCTCCGATGTCAGGGGCTGATGGTTTGGGTCCGTGGGCGACACAGGCCATGTGCAGTTTTAGGTTGGTGGATGTTTTCAAAGGGCAGTGAAGGTCAAGAAAGGGACCTGGGGGAGCAGTGGTTGTATCAGTAGAGAAATGTACTCCCCCGCCCCACTCTGGTTTCAGAGTTTCAGGGCATTTTTATAGAATTAGAACAGAGCTCTTGATAAATCGCACAAACCGATACACCCAGGAGTGGTATTTCTAAACTCAGGTGCCTTGTCTGCCCGAGGGCCCGAATCGGCCCCTCAGCACCACACTCTGTCCGATACTCGCCTTCTCTTCCTTCTCCTACCCCCACCCACCCCTGCCCCCTGCCCCCTCCCTCTGGCCCCCTCCCTCTCCCTCTTTCTCCCTCACATCCCACTTACCTATTGCTAGTCTTCTGAAATTGCCATCACCACTTATGAAAATTGGTCTTCATGCGCCAGCAGCGATGACAGATCTCCATGCAATTTCTTCCTTGGAGAATTTCTGTGCTTTTGAAAAAAACGCCTCTGGATACTTAAAAAAAAAAAAAAAAAGGCAGCTGAGGGAGCTGCGAAGAAAGGCTAATACCTTTGTTTCTAACGGTATTTTTATAAGATTCCCACTGGGAGACGTGGAATTCTGTTGAGAGAAAGAAAGGCTTAAAACAGCGCTAATCGTGTTGATGGAGCCTCTATTCATAATCGAATGAGCGGCCCCACTTTTACAAATCTTAGCCATTAGGAGCTCGGATTTGGAATCTCCTGTGTATTCTGAAGCAGGGCTAAAATATCAACCTTTAATTGATTCCTCCCGAGCAAGCACGGAGCACAAAATTTCATGGGATGGATCCACCGTGAAAAAATGTAAATACTGGAAAGCACAAGCGAATTCAGCATTCTCCGGCAGAAGTGCCGCTTTAGGGGGAGAGCTTAGTGGCCTTCCATGGGTATCGTCAAGAGGGAGTGTGTCACTTCCATGCAGAAAACACAGCTGAGGCCTTGGTCCCTCCCTTCTCTCCTCCTCAGTAGCAGGTGTGGGGCCGACGAGGGGGCCGTGGCGTGGCCTGAGAACCTGAGGACGGGGCTCGCAGAGGAAGGAAGTTCAGGCTGGAAGGGGGAAGAAGAGGCAACCATGCAGGACCCAGTGCTCAATGTTTGCACGTTAACCCCTAACTCCCCCATCACTGCTGCCCCCTATTTGTGTCACTGTGTCTTTGGACCAGACTGATGACCTGTAACACTATTAAATCCTCAGGTATTTGGGGGTGCTCTGTTAGGGCCGGGCAGGCAGTGGGGGACAGGGGGACGTGAGCCTGTCACCCCAGGGATTGGCCCCGCTCCATGTGGAAACACCCAGCGCACAACTAAGGAGCAGTTAAGATGTCATTTTGATTGTCCTCGGTCACTGCAGGAGAGGACAGGAGAGGCCTCGAAGGTCTGGAAGGGGTGGACTAGATCCCGGATTGAGGGCTGGGGTGGGAAGCCTCCCTGAGGGGGTTGTGTGTGAACAGGGCGGGTGCCGTGTCTGGGGTGGAAAGGCGGTCCCTGGCACAGGAAGAGGCAGGCTGTGGAGACAGAGGGGGTCGCTGTGACCCTGGGAAGGAGGGCGGACACGGAGCCAGCCTGCAGGCGAGGGTGCTCTGGCTCCACTGAGGACGTTTCCTCCTGGCAGCAACACCCCGACACTTTCTTGTGGCCGTGGTGTTGCCGCATTCCCTCAGTGGTCATTACTGGGCCTCTTGGCCACTTTTGTCTGCAAGGTCTGGAGCCGCCTTGGAGCGGAATGCAGACCCTCCTCCTGCCGGGCAGCCTCGACGGCGCCACGCCCTCTGGCCACTGCTCGCTCTGTTCTCCGCACCCCGCAGAGACGATGGCAGCCGCTCCGTCCCTGGCATCTGTCCCCGATGCACCATCTGCCCTGGACAGCAGCCCACTTTCTTCTCCTGCCCCCTCTCCACTTCTCGTTTGGACTAGGGGACGGATGACATCGCTGCAGCTCGTGCTCGGCGAGCTGTGCAGAGCCAGGGGCGTGGGGGACACTGGGGGACACTGGGGCCTCTTCCTGCATTTTCACCAGGGTGCCCCTCTCTGCTTCCAGCTTGGCTCTCCAGGTGGCTGGCACAGGTAGGAGGTGGAGGGGCGGGGCTCCAGTGGACCCTGCCCACAAGCTGCAAATGCAGGTGCGATTTTAGAGATCCTCGGAATCATCTTACATTAGCTAATGTTCTTTCTGAAAAACACCCTGCACGGAAATTGGGCAGCGGGCTAATGGCAGGGAGAGAGGCTGCGGAAAAAAACCTGTTTTCTTCTCGAAGCGTTATCAGTGACACGCCATATGGTTTTGGCCAAACCACTTGGCTGCTGTAAGATTTTCTATTCCCAATTGTAAAACCGAGCTAATAGAATTTGCCACCCCACCAGGATATCACAAGCACTAATCAGAATGTCTATAAATGCCTTTGAATTCCTTGGGAAAAACATGCGACCAAAATACTGAGTGAAATTTATATAAATGTCATTCTAACCCCAGGTCTTCATTTTGAAAGTGGGAATTTAGGGCCCTGTGGATGTACTTATTACAGTTCTCACCAGAATCAAAACGGCTGGATGGCCCGAGTCTTAATGTTTTAAAAAATAAGACTGTGAACCATGCCAGGTTGAGGCTCAGAAAATTCTCAAACGTGAGTGAGCCCACCGAAAAGGCCTGTCTGTGTGGAGGTTCGCTCTGAATGCCTGGGCTTGTCCGGTACGTTTCTGCCGCCCAGTTTTACCCCCAGGTCTTGGGAGCCGCCGTGCTCACGAGTTTCTCTGTCTTTTCTGCTGGGAGCGTGGAGGGAAACTCCCGTGGATGGACCTGCAGGGGCCCCTCCCTCAGGGAGAAGCCCCCGTGACCCTTGATTTGACTCCCTGATGTGGCTTAATTAGACTTAGGCCCCTGTGTTTACTTCAGATACCTCCTAAGAGAGCAGGAAAGATCTAGCAACCCCAAATTAGTTTAGGAGCCAGCATGTCCCTTGCTTTAAGGAACACAGTAAACATTTCAAAAGAGCATGCCAGCTGATTATCTAACTCTCTCCGCAGCGACTTCGGGAAAACAGCGGTAGTTAAGCAATGTTTGCCAAAAGCGAATCTGGGGGACGGGTGTTAGTTTTAACAGGGAAGGAAGGAAGAGCTCCCGCAGGCTGCAGGCCCCCAGGCCCCCTCCGCGGCCTGGAGGCAGAGACTGTTCCTGCAGACCTTTCGTGGGAAGCCCCAGCCCCCCGATGCCTGCTACTGGGGGTGTCCTTGAGAGTTTGAATAAGCTGATGGGTCCAGTAGGTTCCCCAAGAGATGACCACTCTTCAGTTTCCTCAGCAGGTTCTCTCTCCAGAGCCTGGCCCGTCGGCCCCGTGCTGAGGCGTTCTGGTCCCACGAGAAGTACGGGCCACCAAGACATCAGCGCCTCCTCGACCCCCCCACCCCAGACCTACCCTCCTCAAAAGTCTGGCCAAACGTAATCAACATGTGCTACGGCCGTGGGAGATTCTGGTTAGTTCAGAAAGAAGGAACTTCCTTACACCCTAGAGTCTAACAGCTAAGAAAGGCTATTTTGTGATGTGCATTTGGGTATGTGTGGCAAAAAAAAAAATGAGCGTTGGCCACCCATTCCGAAAAACCCCTACAGCCGGCAAGTTGCACAAGGCTACTGAGAGTCGGCCATGGCTCTTCCTAGGGCCCTGGGTCCGGTTCCTCCTCCATCGGGAGCGGGGAGCCTGGAACGGCTGCATGGCCATCACTCCCGGGACCTCCTGGCGACGTTAGAAAATCGCCACTTTGTTGTGCGGGTCACAGGTCAGCCTGTCCGCATGAGTTCCTGTAATTGCACAGGACGGGCTTTGTGCAGGCTCAGGACATCTTTCCTTCCCGGCCCGTTCATTAGGAGGGCGCCCGGGCCTGTCACTGACCTGAACCGCCTTGAGGCAGAGCTTCTGGGAGGCACCTGGCGGGCCTCTGCCCGGGAATCTTAATTAGGAGGCGTTGCTGGGTCGGCTGTGTCCAGTAGCCTCCGTTCACCCTGGGGGAGCCGGACCTCCTGGTTTCCTGATTTTTCATGCTGCTTCCCTGCCCAGTAAATGGTGGCTGGCAGGCTTGAAGGCACATCACTGCCAAGGTGGGATCATGTCTAGAAGCCCATCCCTCGCCCTCAGATCTTTGCAAACTGTCTCCTCTCTCGCAGACCCTGTTTTCTTTCCTGCAAAGCTCGAAGGGAAGAGGTGTCAGGTGGGCCTGGACCTGGACCTGGTTCTGTCTGTCCCCCTCCCCATGTATTAGGTGACAAGGCCCTTTCATCCCCTGTGCCTCGGTTTACCCAGGAGGAGGAGCTGCCCACACGCAGCCGGGGTGTGGGGCATGTCTCCCGGCAGGGCCGTGGCTGCGTGGTGGAGACACGCCCACTGCTTCTCACGCCAAAGGCCACTGTGGAGCAGGGGCTCTTTGTCTTTGCCTGCCCCTCGTGCCACGCCCTTCTGTCCTTCTGAGCTGTATAAGTGTGTTAGCCTGGCCCCCCATGGCCTTGGGGGGCAGGCATGGAACCCCTGTGGCATTTCAAAGTCACTTCCCCATTTCCCTGCCAGTTTGCAAAGGGTCTGGGAAGATGTGGGCACTTTTGCACAGGTACCTCCTTGTAGGCAAAAGGAACAAGATGGGACCCTCTTCCCCTCACTGTGAGAGAGTTCAAGGGCAATGCCTAGGCCTGTGGGGGGTTAGCCCTGGTGGTGTGTGCTAGACCGGTGGGGCTGGGGCTCTGCGGGGACAGTGGCTGCCTGTGCAAGGTGACCCAAGAGAGCTGCAGGGTTGGGACTCTCTCAGGGAACATTGCTGTGATGCGCCCGGAAGGGTGTCCTGGTGGCTGCGGACAAACTCCCACTAGACCAGATGGGTGTTGCGCAGGGGCCCTGCCCCCACGGGCCACAGGCCCAGTTGGGGCAGCCCTTTCTCTGGGTCTCCAGGGGGCCTAAGTGTGACTAGTTCCAGGTGTGATGCTGTGGCCACATAGGCGCTGGGGGGCTGGTTGGAGAGGGGCCCGTGGGCCATGGAGAGCCGAGTGCCAGGCAGGCAGCCGCCCTACCCTCTCCTGTAGGGCTGGGTTGCCGGGCACCCTGGGATGGCACTGGGGCAGAGCCTGCCAACTTGCTCACCACGGGGGAGACTGTTTAATATGGCAAAGGCTGGTGTCACCACAGGCTGGCTCTGTAGATCAGCAGCTCTAGGTGGCAAGAGCCAGCGTCCAGCTTGGCTTTCTGGAAGGGCAGGGCTAATGTGACCGACCTCTGGACCCAGGCAGTTCTCTAAAAAAAACTGAGTTTTGAAAAGACAGATGAAAAGCTCTCCTGAGGTTGAATTTGGTTCGCCAGGAAAGGCTCTGCTCCGGGCACCGTGGGTCTCACGCCGCAGGTCTCTCCTTGCCTTCCTTCCTGTCTTTCCCTCCTCTCCCCACTCCTGTCACACCGCAGGTCCGTAAGACGTGTCTTCACCTTCAGCCACCACCTCCATCACCTGTCACACCGGCATCATTATCCACACGCCTTAAAAGGCCGAGCTTGGCTGTTTAGAAGCAACGTGCCTTTGAGAAGAGGGGCATCCGGGCGGCGGTGCCAGCTTTGGGACCCAACAGGGGCCTGGGGATTATTCATCTTTTCTGGTTATTGGGGCTTGTCCTACTAGCTGTGCTGGGTGTACCCATCGAGCCAGAATGGGTCTTATTCGCCGCGTACCCCTAAAATCCTTCCTGGAGCAAAGTGCAGTGCAAGAATAAACCAAGCCAACCGATCTCCAGCCGGCGTGCTGGAGCACGGACGTGCCTGCAAATGATTTCTTATTTTATCCAGGCAGCTCCATTAGGGACCATCAGACAGGAGCACAGGCTCCGGAGAAGGGCTGAAGGAACAGACAATGGAGCCCCTCAATTTGCTGCTCTTCACACGAAGCCTCTTAATGGCTTTCTGAAGGCCATCACCGCTGGCAGGGCGCCGGAGGGGACGCTCACACCTGTGGGGGCGAGATGCCGTCTCCCGTCTCCCGGCCTGAGCGCCGCTGGAAGCGCTGCCTGGAGACAGCAGGAGGCCGCCCACGCCGCCCACCCCGCCCGGAGCCTCGGGGGGCCTCCCGGTGAAACATGGCAGAGGTGGCCACGAGGCAGGGTCAGCGCCGGGTGTCATGGGTGAAGGGATCATGCCATCGCAGTGCGTGTCAGTGGACAAAAGTCCAAACCCAAAGAAAGGTGTATGAGTTAGCAGTTATATTTGAGCCATGGCCGAGGGCCAGGCCCAGAGGCAAAATCTCAAAGGATTAAGAAAATGAGGGAGCACAGTTTTGCACTTCATTTTGTACATCAGCATCAAAGCGCGAGGTGTAAGGGTGGTCCGTGGCGGCTACTGGTGGTAGATTAGGGAGCCTCGTACTTCATTTACACCGGGGGGTGCAGGCTGGTTAGCCTCGGACCCCCACCGTGCACGGAGGCATGCAGGAGGTGGTCCCGCCCTGGCACGGGGCTGCTTAGCTCTGCCGTCTGGAGAACATTCTGATGTTTGAAAAGCCTGTTATTCTAGAGACACCAGAATGGAGACAGGGCCAGGCTTAGGTGCAGCTCAGCCTGTCACTAAGTTGGGGGTCTGGGGGGTGACGGCCTGCAGGACCTGACCGGTCTGGGGGGAAATAGTCTGGAGGGGGCGCTCACACCCTCCTGTGCCTCTACCTCCCGTCTGTGAGGCAGACTCCTCTCGTTCCCGTGTCTGAGGTAGGGGAGTGGCTGCCTCGGGAGCTGGAGTTCTGTGCGGCATTGTCATAGGGTGGGCTGCGTCCCTGAGGGCCGCCCCTTAGCGACACTTTCAGATGTGACCCTGTGCCTGGCGGTGCACCAGGCAGGAGGGCTCCTCCAACATGGTTGGAGGCCCCAGCGAGGAGCTGAATTTCCCAGGGGAGGGCTGACCTAGGCGGGGTGTGATTGCAGGCTGACCTCTGGCCCTGCCTCGGTCACTCACCTGGCTCCAATCCCTGCACATCTCAGGGCCACCCCACCCATGAATGGAGGTGATTGGTGCCCATCTCAGGGTCCCCGTGGGCGTCGGTGGAGAGCCGCAGGGTCAGGACCCTACCGTGAACATTGTCCCTGCCTTCCCCTTGGTCTCCGCAGGTGACCCCTGAATTGGGCAGCTGGTGTCAATTCCATCTTTGCCATGTTGAGATTTCTCTAGGGCAGACAAGTCAATAGCCCCTCTGGTCCCTAGCCCTCCCCTCCCCTATTAAATGGCATGTCCTTCTGGCCTATCCGAGAGGTGTCTGCTGGAGGGGCGGCGGGCTTGTGGGAGTCGGGTCCAGGAACCTCTGGATTTGAACTGAACTGCTCCCTCATGGGGATGATGACCTCTGGAAGGAGACATCTGTGCCGGGCCAGCATGGGGTGTGTGTACGTGCGTGTGTGCGTGCGCGTGCATACCTGCGCACCCTCCCCTGAGCCCCTTAGAAGTGTGGAGGAGGGTGACAGCCACACATCAGGTGGCTCATGATGTGGCTGGGATGTCAGTTTTTCTAACCATACCTTCACGATTCGGGCATTTAAGGACCTCTCCGCAGAACCGCTCACTGCAGCCAGGGCCCGGTGCCAGCTGCTGTGACAGGGCCCGAGCCACTGCCCTCAGGTTGAGTGGGGGCGACGGGACACCTGTGCGCACACCTGCTGGTGGTGTTAGATCCTTTCCTGTGCCACAGCGTGGGAATCGGGTTTAAAGCGGCTGAGTGGCATTTAACACGGGGGTTCGAGGGAGACAGCCGCACGACGTGGCTTTCAGAGGGTTTCTATCCAGGACACTCTGACGGCTTTCTAGTTCTTGGTGACTTGAGCCCACCGCCACCCGGGTCTCATATCGGCATGTAATGCATGCTGTCTGGCCGGGACGTGTGGGCAGTGGTCTAGGGGGTGAGAGTGGGGATTTCTTGCTCCCTAATCTCTGCTGATCACATAGAAACACAGGCCTGGCTGGCCTGCGTCCCCACCCTGACCCTAAAAGCAAAGCGAGAGAGAGAGAGAGAAGGGGCAGAAGGAGCTTCTGCCCCGGGATACTTCAGTGTCTTGGAGAGCATCTGTCCTTGTGACTGCCGCCGAGCAGTCATCCACTCTCAGAAGAAGAAAGACGACTGAGTTCCAGTCCACTCTGGGGCTGCCCTTCCTCCTCGTCTAGGGAGAGCCTCTGGGGATGTCCCAGCTGGTGCTTTTCGCTGACTGTCTGTGGGCGTCTCTCTGGAGCGTGTGCTTGGGGGGGAAGGGCTCCTGTGGAGGACCTCATGGGCTGCACCGTTGGGGCCTTACCTGCAGGGGGTGCGAGCCCAGAGGGGCCACGTCTTTGTCAATGTGTGGCGTTTTTGCGTTCAAACCTTCTGTTGTGTTTGCCTTTCTTTTCCTCTCCTCTCCTCCCCTTACTTCACCTCTAGAAACACGGCCATCTGGTTTTTGACAAAGATACAAGAGCAATTCAATGGAGAAAGAGAAGTCTGTCTGACAAACGCTGTTTAATTGATCGATGTGCAAAAAATGAACCTTGACCCAAACTTGAGCCCTTCTAAGTGGGTCTCTGATGCAGAACTCCACGGCGCCTTCCTCTGGCTTCACTGGAATGCAGTTAGAAGTTAGGCTGGAAAGACTGTCGGCTCCAGGGCTCATGGCTGTATCCCCGGAGCCCAGACGAGGGCTTGCCGCCGGGTTTTGAACTGATGAACCTGTACCCAGGCCGAGCAGTTGGCAGGCTGTCCGTGAGAGCAGGCAGAGAGCCCCAGAGGGAGAGCGGGTGTTCTCCAAATGTCCACAGCTGGGTGCTCCCGGCCCTTCCTTTGCTTCTGTGCTGTGTGGCCACTCTGCTAGCCATTTGCCCTCCTGGCCTGGTGGTGGTGACTGTCCCCGTGACGGGGATTGTGATAACAGCACTAATAATAATGATGGTGATGACACTGTGTCTGACTTGCTTTGTGCCAACTATTGTCCTCAGTCCCTTAACATAGTTTCAGTCCCCAAATGCTCACATCAGTCCACAGGGTGGACACCATTACTCCTCATTTAAGGTGGGGAAACTGAGGCAGAAAGCTGCGGCAACTTGTCCAAAGTTAGGTAGCTAACAGTGGGTGGACGCAGGAGGTGACCCCAGACCTGGCCCGTCACTGGGGCTCACCGTCGATGCTGCACTGAAAGAGCTGGTAGTTCCTTTTCACGGCAGAGGTGGGACGAGGGAGCCAGTGGGGTCACATGCTGCCCTGGGCACAGAGTGGCCTGGGAGAGTGACAGACCAGCATGGGAGCCAGGCACCCCAGGGCAGCTTTAGAGACCCTGAGATTCACGGCTCAGAGCTGGGCATGTGGCGACCGGGACAGAACTCCGTCCCTCACACAGGAAGGAGGTGGGGCTTGTGGCCCACGTCGATGAGTGCCATTGCTGCCACGTTGATGAGGAGTGCATTCGCTTGCAAATTAAAAAGCAATTTTCAAAATGACTTGTGTTAAAAAGAAAATTGAAAACAAAATTTAAAACTATTTAGAAGAAATCGAGAAAGGCTGAACTACAGTGGACCCAAAGAGGGAAAATCCACAGAGGAAAATAACCCACAGACAAAATGGGAGAGGTGTCTGTGGACCGCACGTAAAAACAAAACCGAAGACAGGCCCCAACCTTAACGGGCATGCTTTAGAAATATGTAAGACATAGGCGATGCCCGCGTCACACTCATGTGAACTGTTTCGCGAAAGAGCAAGATGACTTCCAGCTCACTCAATGACACTAGCGTCTCTCTCAAACTGAATCTAGACCAGACGGGCGCAGGAGAGTATACAGGCCCCCCTCTCCCCCCTTCCCACTTAGGAAGATGACAGGAAAAGCCCCAACTAAAACCTTAACAAAGAAAACGCAGCCGTGCATCAGAAGACGACATCTGTCCTGGGAATGCAAAGGTGGTTCAGGTTTAGGGACTCTATTAGTGTGACTCGCTATGACAACAGTTCCACGGAAAACTGGTATGGCCATGCCTCTCCCTGACCTCCCGAGCTCTTCCCACAGGGCCCGCGCTGGAAGCCTGGAAGCTGCATTTCCCAGGTGGCCTTGCAACAAGGTCCCGTTTGATTCCACCCGCCAGGGGCTCCCACTGCTTTCAGAGGAAGACTGGACCGCGGGCGCTGGCAGGACCACCGAGCAGCGGAGCAGGCCGCGGACTGCTAGACGCTGGGAGCGCTCGCATGCCACCGTTCACGGGAGAGACCACCGAGTGACTGTGGTCCTGCAGAGACGCCCCGTGGAAGCCGTCCCTGATGCCTCTGCAGCGCCACCTCCGTAGAGCAGGTAGAAGAGCTGGTAGTTCCTTTTCACACACAGGTCGGGACCGGGGGTCCCCCGACTACAGCCTGCGTCCGCCCACCGAAGCCACGCGATCGAGCCGGAGGAACCCCTGGCACAGAATTCTGATTTAGAGTCCGTCCGTGTGCATGTGCGCATGTGCACGAGCGTGTGCAGCCCAGCTCGCGTCGCTCTCTGTGCGGCGTTTGGTGCGACCAGCTCCGATCTTCTCGGGGCTCCAGGGGACGGTTTTGGAGAGGTGCCTCATTTGCTTAAAGAGGTTAGTGACTTGTAGGGGCATCTGGCTCCCTGTGGGATGTTTCTGTGTTAATTAGTGAGAGAACAAAAGGGAGAGACGTGGGTCACTTGGGTCGCTCGCTGCAGGTGATAACCGCCGCCAACCTTTAGGGGCGCGGGCATCTTCATGACAAACATCATCCAGTTCCGTCTGCGCTGTGCGCCGATGGAGTCGCATTTTAGAGGAGCGGCAGTTGTGTGAAACCCCCGAGCCCAAGGCAGGGGGTGCAGATGCACACTCTGCCCTCATGAACTGCAGGTGTGCAAAGAGGAAACCATGGCGAGGACCACCACGGAGTAAGCACACCCACCGTGTCTCCCACGAGCCAGACTAAAACCCTGCAGTCCACGGGGTTGGGGAGCTGCTCTCTGGGGACCCCTAGTACATAGCAGCAGGCCAACTGAGGAAGGACCCCCAGTCAGTCAGCACCCCTCACCCCAGCTTTCTCCTTGGTCTTCCCGCATCTCCTAGTTTGGACTCCAGGCAACGGTGGGACAGAAAAAGTCTCTCTAGCTCTGGTCTGGGGATGGCACAGTCTGAGGGAGTGAAGGACAGCTTCCCCTCTTGTTTGTGGCTCTCTCACCCCTGCCCAGGAACTCTGACTCCATGACCACCGACGTCCCTCACAGGAGCCACGAGGGCCAGGCAGGGGACGCTTTTCATCTGCTGGCAGCCAGAAAAGGGACAGCCATCACAGAATCCTACCTCGGCTGGCCACATCCTGTAGGAGCGAGGATAAAATAAAGCCACTCTCAGATGAAGGGACGCTAGGAAGTCCACTCGCTAGTTTGATTTCTGCACCTGCCATGAACCCTCCCACACTGCATCAGTGATGGCCATATCAGGGAACTTGCTCATTTGTCCTTGTCCTCAAACATCAGGGTGCCTTTCAGACCCAGAAGTCTAGCGATCTCAAGAGCCAGCCTTAACTGCCTTGCCCGGGGCCATACACCTGGCTGGCGGCTGCGGCAGGCTGGCACTTGGAGGAACAAACATTCAGGCCGGGAGGGTGATGGATGGCAGCGAGCCAGCCGGGGGCACAGCCGCCAGCCATGCGCCAGTGGCGCAGCCTCTCCCTGGTTTGGACAGGCGTTTATCACTCGTCGGTTACATTTCACGACCAGCTGAAGCTCTTGTTTCACTTCCACACTTTTGGTCTGTCCTCTGACTTGCTTTATCGTTGTCATTCCATTGTGAAGGGACAAGTGCAAGCCAACAGTTTGTAAACAGTAAGGGACAGGGTTCAGTCACTCACGCTGTAGACACGCTGTCCCTTCCGAAAGCCGACCGCCTGTGATGTGCACGTCTAAACGTTTAATTCACTCGTTAAGGTGCTGCTCCATGAGGTCTGACCCGTGGGAGGGGCGGTAGCCATCACCACAATCAAGATGGGAGCCCCCCCAAGCTCCCCCCATGTCCCCTGGTAGGCAGCATCCCTCCCTGCTTCCAGCCACAGGCTGCCACAGACCTGCTTTTTGCAAGAAGATGGAATCGCATGTTAAATACTCTTTTGGGCCTGGCTGAGCGCGCTCGGTGTGGTGGTGTCGGTAGGCGCTCACGGTGCTGTGGGTGTCAGCGGTTCTTCATTTTGTTGTCGAGTGTGTTCCGTCACGTGGAGGGGTGGGGCTAGAGTCTGTTCACCCATTACCTGCCGATGCACAGTTTTGGATTGTTTCCTGTTTGGGGCTATTGTGAGTGCATGTGCTTTAAATATTTGTGTATTGCCCTGGGTGAGTAACTCAGCTGGTTAGAGCGTCGTCCCGATATGCCAAGGTTGTGGGTTCGATCCCCCGTCAGGGCATGTACAAGAGTCAACCAATGAATGAAATGCGTCAATAAATGGAACAGCAAATTGATGTTTCTCTCTCTCTCTCTTTCTCTCTTCCCTCCACTTCCTCTCTCTCTCTAAGATCAATAAAAATAAATAAATAAATGTTTGTCTATCAGTTATTTTGTGGACATAATTCTTTCATTTCTCTTGGGTCAATATCTATACATGAAATTTCTGGGCCATAGGACAAGTGTGTGCTTAACTATGAAAAAACGATCAGACTGCTTTCCAAACCGGCTGCACCATTTTACACGTACATCAGCTCGAGTTCCTCTCCTTGCCCTTGTGTGAGCTTTGGTCCGTTTTGTCCAGGTGGTCACATTTGTGGGAATAGAATTTTCCAGAATCCCCTTTATTATCCTTTTAATGTCCCTGGAATCAGCAGTCATGGTCTCTCTTCCATTTCTGAGGTTAGCGATCTGTGTATCCTCTCTTTTTCTTAATTAGCCTAGCTAGAGGTTAATCAATATTGTTGAGCTTTTCAAAGAAGCAGCTTTCGGTTTCCTGATTTTCTCTGATTTCCTGATTTCCTGTTTTCAGTTTCACTGACTTCTGTCCCGGTCTGTGCCATCTCTTTGCTGCTGCTTACTTTGGATGTAATTCCTTCTTCTTTTTCTAGTTCCCTAGGGTGAAAACTGAGATTATTGATTTCAGATCATTTCTAATACATAGATTTGATGCTCACACATTCCTGCTCATCGCTGCTTTTGCCACATCCCACACATTTTGATAAGTTATATTTTCACTTTTATGTAGTCAGAATGATTTTTCGACATCTCTCGAGACTTCCTCTTTGATCCGTGTGTTAGCTGGGAGTGTGTTGTTCAATCTCCAGGTGTTTGGGGATTTTCCGGTGTCTTTCTGTTATTGCTTTCCGGTTTAATCCCGTTGTGGTCTGAGAGCAGACTTTATTACTTCTCTCCTTTTGAACCTGTTGAGGTGTATTTTATGACTCAGAATCCGATCTGTCTTGATGGACGCTGCTCAGGAGGGATGTATATTCTGCTGTTGGTCAGAGAAGGGATCTGCAGACGTCAATCTGCACCAGGTGATGGATGGCCTGCTCCGTCCTGCCCTGGCCTCCCTGCCTTCTTGCCTGCTGGCTCTGTCTGCTGTGGGTAACTCTGTTCTCCCTGTAGTCCCAGCAGATTTGCCTCATGTGTCCTAACACTCTGTCTTGTCTTCTTGGGGAATTGACCCTGTTGTCATGTAATGCCCCTTGTTAAGTCTTGGATTGTTTCCCTGGCCCTGAAGTCTGCTCTGTCTGAAGTGAGGACTCCAGCTTTTCTTTGATGGGTTGGTGCTGCATCGTGCACCCCCCCTACTCTTAATCCATTGGAGTCTTTATATCGAAAGTGGGTTTCTTGCCGATTGTTTTTATCTGCTCCGACCATCTCTCTTTTCATTGGTGTATTTACATGATTGACATTTAAAGTGATTAGCGTTCTACTTAGTGTCTTAGTCTGCACCACCGGCCACTGTGACAAATGCCACAGATGGGGGGAGGGAAGGGGGTTTATAAACAGTAGGAGTGTAGGGCTCACACTTCTGGAGGCTGCGAGGCTGATGGCCTGCTGAGGGTCCTCTTTGGGTTCACGGCTGGCCCCTTGCCACTGTGTCCTTGCAGGACCCAGAGAGCTCTCTGGAGCCTCTTCTGTAAGGCACGGGTCCCCTTCACAAGGGCTCTGCCCCTGGCACCTTGGCGCCTCCCAAAGGCCCGCCTTTTCACACCTCGGGGGTTAGGCAGGGTTCCAACACCCGAATTTTAGAGAGACACAAACATTCAGACCATAGCAGCTAGGTTGACATCTATCACGTTTGTTACTGCTTTCTATTCATTGCCCTCAGAGTGTACATTTGCAACTCATCCAAGTCCATTGTCAGAAGACGCCATGCCGCTTCCCGGGGAGGGCAGGCGCCTCCTGACAGAGCGGTCTCAGGCCTCCCCCTGGCCCCCTCCCCACCCCCCGCCACCGGTCCCTTCGGCTCTTGCGACCACCATTTCTCTTCTCCATAAGTACAGTCACGGAATGGGTGGTTGTCTTTATTGTTTTGGGGCAAACTGTTATCTCATAGTTATCTTAGTTCAATTGAAAATAATAATAACAAAGGCTTTATATTTCCTTCCTTTACCTTCCTTTATTCCTTCTCTTTTTGTAGATTCAGTCTGATCTAGACCCTCTTTCTTCCTCTGAAGACCATCTTTTAACCTGTCTTTCAAGGCCAACTCATAGGCAACAACTTCTCTCAGTTCTGTCTGAGAAGGTGTTTCTGCTTCCCTTTTGCAGGGTGACCTCACTGGATATCGAATCCTACATTGGCGGGTGTTCTTCTTTCTGCTCTGTAAGTGGTGCGCTGTGCCCTCTCCTCGCTCGCTTCTTGCCTGAGAAGTCCGGTCCCATGGTGGTCTTCCCCGCTCGTGATTTTCTGTGTGCCTTTCCTCTCAGTTACGGGGAGAGGGAGGTCGAAATCCAGATGATGGTGCATTTCCATGTTTCTTTTCATTCCTGTTTTTTGCTACACCCATTTTGATGCCCTGTCTTAGGAGTGTACTTTTTTCTTTTTTTAAATGTCATGGTGATGAACTGAGCATTTTATCTTTACAAAATGTCCCTCTTTCTTCTGGGAATCTTTCTTGTCCCGAAGTCTACTCTGTCACCTACGGACAGAAACATTCCTGTTTTCTTATCAGTGTTTGTGTGATATCCCTTTTTCCACGCTTTCGTTCCGGTCCCTGAGCCTCTAGACTTAAACCGGACTCTGGTGGACGGACTACCGTGCGCCGTTGCCTTTTGGAATGATGCGTTTTGCTGGAAGTCCACCATGAGGTGCCCGAGGAAATAGCTACCTTTAGTGTGAGGTTCTGTGTCAACCTGGCTCGGACTCGAATGGTGTTTGATCTTTGCTGGAGCTAGAAGTTCCAGAGGGTTCAAATTCCTCTAGTGTAACCCACAGAAATGTCATTTCTTCAATGGGCCCTTTTCTGCCTTCTTTCCTTTTGATTCAAACTGGCCTCCCTCAGCACCCCGCCTCCCCTGCCTCCTCTGTGGCATGGCTACCACCTCCGTCACTGAACCCTAGGAGAAAGAGGTTCAGTTTGGCACCAGATTGTCTTAGGAGCAAAGCCTCGGGTCCCCTGACCCCAGAGACAGAGTTTCTGTCACACCACCAACGTCTGGGCCTCACTGTGTTTCAGCTCCGGGCCCAGAAAAGCAGGGAAAACCAGTCACAGCAATGCCATGGCCGACACCAGGACCAGACGCACCGATCCGCTACCCTCTGCCCGAGCATCAACTAATCCGTGGAGACCATGACACTGACGGGGACCCTCATTCCCTCAGTCACCATGATCAGTAATTTCCCCCTGTAGAACCCACCTGGGTGCCAGGTCTCTGAGCTCGGGCTCAGCTGTGTCTCCAGGCGCGGGCCACTTGCTCCAGGAACAAACCCTCGCTGCCTCTGCTATACGCTCCAGCTCCTGTCTCACTGGGCTTCGATGTGTGTAGGCGCATACACGCCTTCAGCCCGGTAACAATTGTGGCGCCCAGATCCTTGGTCCTGGAGACTAAGGGAGTTAGGGTCGTGGTCTCTACTGACTGGTCATTGTTGGGGCAGGTAGCTGGTCAGCACACCTGGTCCTGATGTCAGCCGGCCCCCTGCCCAGCAGGCCTTTGCTGGGAAGATGCCCGGAGAGTATTTCCCATGATCCATTTTCCCCTCTCCCCACCTGAGTCCTGAGGGGATTTTTCTTGGCTCTTCTAGGTGAGATCTTTGTGAGATGAGAGATAAAGTCCACTCAGTTGTGTGGACCCTCCCCCATGCAGCCCCCAGGGGTTTCTCGTCCTCAGGCCGGTCCACACTCCTCTCTGGCAGTTTGTCACAATCACCATTTAAGTATTTCCCCCGTTTCAGGCTCCAGTGGCTTGTGCTCCAGGTAGGCAGCTCTCAGCCGCTCCCAGCGCAGGTGCTGGTTGGTCCTCTGACCTCGATTCTCTGATGAGTGTAACAAAAGGCACTGATTTCTACTTTGTTCGGGATTCTTTCTTTTCTTTTTTTTTTTGGATGGGAGTGATTACTTTCAAGCATTTTACACATCAAAGCTGAAATTAGAAATCTCAAGTCTTGCTTTTTTATCCAGTCTGACAATTTGCTTTTAATTGGTGCATTTAGACCATTTACATTTTAAATTAAATTCGGTAAGCTTGCCCTCCCATATATTCTTTGTTCTTTTTTTGTTTTTCTGAATTCTTTTGGATGAAGTATCTTTAGCATTTTATTTTGTCTTTCCTGTAGGCTTATTAACTGTATCTGTTTGTTTTCTTTAAAGGTTGATCAAGGACTTGTGATATGTACATTTAATTTATCGCAGTCTATCCTAAAACATGTATCAATTCAGCAAAACTGGAAACTGTGGTTCCATTTCCCCTCCCATCTTTTGTATTATTATTGCTCTACGCATTATTTCTACAAATGGTACAGGCTGCACAGAGCATCACTATTATATTTGCTTTCAACAGTCCGTGGTCTTTTTATTTTATTTTATTTTATTTTATTTTCTAGAGCTGTTTTAGGTTCACAGCAAAATTAAGAGGAAGGTACAGAGGTTTCTCATCCACCCCCTGCTCCCCCACAGGCACAGCCCCCACCTCAACACCCCCACAGAGCGGGGCACTTGCTACAGTTGGTGATGTGTGCGGACTCTGCAAGGTGACTCAGCGTCCACAGCACGCAGTAGGGCTCCCTCTTGGCGTTGCTCATTCTGTGGGTTGGGACAAATGCGAGATGATGCGAATCCGTCTTTGTGGTATCATGCAGAGGGTTTTCACTGCCTTAAAAATTCTTGCCCTGCCCGGCGTGGCTCAGTGGGTTGGGCATCAGTCAGCAAAGCGAAGGGCCGCCAGTTCGATCCCCATCAGGGCAAGTGCCTGGGTCGTGGGTTCAGTCCCCAGTCGGGGGTGTGCAAGAGGTGGCCGATCGATGTGTCTCTCATACATTGATGTTTCTTTCCCTCTCTTTCTCCCTTCCTTCCCCCCTCTATAAAAATAAGTAAAGAACGTCTTTTAAAAAAATTCTCTGTGCTCCACCACCCTCCTGTCCCACTCCTGGCAACTGCTGAGTCTCCCTAGCTCTGCCTTTCCCAAAATGTCATCTAGCTGGCATCCTGCAGTGTGTATCCTTTCTAGATTGGCTTCTCTCACTCGGTGACATGCATTTCAGGCTCCTCGTGTCTCTTCATGGCCTGGACCTCATTTATTTATGGCACTCAATCACATCCCACTGTCGGGATGGACTGCAGGCCGTTTATCCATCACGTACTGAAGGACTTCTTGGGTGCTTCAGAGTTTCAGAATTCTGAGTAAAGCTGCCGTAAACACCTGTGGGCGGGTTTTCTTGGGGACGTAGGTTTTTGATGCCTTTGGGGAAGTCTCAAGGAGCCTGATTACTGGATCGTACGTAAAAATTATGTTTGGTTTGTAAGAAATGTCCTCTTCCAAAGTACCGTTTTGCATTCGCCCTTAATTGATGGGGGTTCCTCTTGCTCCACATGCTCACCAGTGATTGGTGTGGGCAGTGTTCTGGGTTCTGGCCATCCTACTCAGTGTCATGGTACCTCACTGCTGTCTGCTGTGCATTTTCCTGAAGGCATTTGATGTGCAGCATCTGTTCCTGTGTCACCTGCCATCTGTGTGTCTTCTACGGTGAAGTGTCTGTTCAGGTCTTTGGCCCACCTTTTAATTGCATTGTTTCGTTTCTTATTGTTGGGTTTTAAGCGTTCTTTTTTAAAAATTTTGTTTTGAATCCGAGCCCTTTGTAAGATCTGTGATTTTCTATAAGAAAATATTTGCAAATATTTTCTCCCAGTCTGTGGCTAGTTTTCTCATTCTCTCGATAGTGTCTTTATCAGAGCAGATATTTTTAATGTGAATGAAGTCCAACTTATCGACTCTTTCTTCCAAGAATTGTGCTTTGTGTGTTGTATCTAAAAAGCCGTCACTGTAACCCAGGTTTTCTGGGTTTGAACCCATGTTGCCCTCCAGGAGTTTATAGTTTTGGGTTTCATTTAGGTCTGCGATCCATTTTGAGTTAATTTTTGTGAAGGGTGAAAGGTCTGTGTTTAGAGTGATTTTTTTTTTTCCGTGTGGATGTCCAGCTGTTCCAGCACAATTTGCTGAAGAAACTGTCTTTGGACATTGCATTGCCTTTGTCTCTTGGCCCAAGATGATTTGACAGTATTTCTGTGGGCCTGTTTCTGGGCTGCCTATTCTGTACCACGGACCCATTTGCTCATTCCTGCTCCAGTGCCACGCTGGCCCAAATGCTGTAGATTTACAAGAAGTCTTGACGTCAGATAGTTTCGGTCCTCTTTGCTCTTCACCTTCAAAACCGCATCCGCTATGCTGGGTCTTGAGCTTCTCCATATAGACTTTGGATTTAGCTTGTTGATGTTCACCAAGCGAGTTTCTGGAATTTTGACTGGGCTTGCGTTGAGTCTGTAGATCAAAATAGACAAGAACCGACGGCAGCGAGTCTTGCTGAGCATGAGCGTGAACGTGAACGTGGACGGTCACTCCGCTCACTTAACTCTTTGATTTTCTTCATCAGAGTTTGTAGTTTTCCTCATGTAGATCTCAACACGTATTTTGTTAGATTAATCCCTGTTTTTATTTTGGGGTCTGCTGATATAAATGGTGCTGAGTTTTTAATGATTAAGTTCTACTTGTCCAGTGCTAGTATAGGGAAGGGACAGACTTTTCTATATTAACTTTGTATCCTATGACCTTTCTATAATCACTTATTATTGTAATTATTGATTGAAAGTTTTGTGGACACAGGCCTACGTAAAGTGTTCATTTATCCTCGTGAGTGCGGGTAAATTGTACCTTTCAACGTATGGTCAATTTTTTCTAGATTATCCCATTTCTGGGGGTAGAATTATTTATAGCATCCCTTTATCGCTGTTGATTCCTTTGTGTAGATCCGAGTTTTCATTTTATATCATTTTCTTTCAGCTTTAAGGAACTTCCCTTATTGTTTCTTACAATGTAGATTTTTCTGGTGATGAATTGTCTCCATTTTTGTGTTTTTGAAAATGTTTTAGTCTCACCTCAATGTTTTAAAAAATCCTCACCCGAGGACATGCTTGTATCTGATTTTAGAGAGAGGAAGGAGCAGGGTGAGGGGAGAGAGAGAGAGAGAGAGACATCGGTCGGTTGCCTCCTGTATGTGCCCTGACCAGTGATTGAACCTGCACCCTAGTTATGGGCCCTGGGTAGGGATCGAACCTGCAACCTTTGGGTGCACAGGATGATGCTCCAAACAACTGAGCCACCGGCCAGGGCTCACCTTGATTTTTGGAAGGTATTTTACCGATGTAGAACTCTATGTGGATATCTTCCTTATTACATGATTCTAAAGACGTTTTTCATTGTCTGTGCCTTGCTGTGTTTCTGATCAGAAATCAGCAGCACTTTTATCTTTGTTTCCCTTTTTCTTTTTTTTTTCTGGATCCTTTTAAGATTTCCCCTTTATTATTGAATCTTAGCAGGTTGCGTTTGATAAGTCTTACATGACTAGTGTGTGTCTGTTTTCCCTTGTGACTTACTGGGTTTCTTGGATTTGCGAGTTCATAGTTTACATAAAATTCTGAAAACCTTCGACCAATCTTTCTGAGTGTTTTTCTGTCCCCACCTCTCTCGTCCGCTGCCTGGTCTCCAAATACCCCGCACGGCAGACGCTTCCTATTTTCTCACAGCTCGTCTGAGTTCCGCCTTCCTCCTTTCTGTTCCACTTTGTTCAAGTTCCCTGATCGGATCTTCAATAGCAAATCTGCTTTACTTCTTCCAGTGGAATTTTCATTGCCAATGTTATTTTCTCTAAGTTGCACTGGACTCTTTCATACTCTCCATCTCTTTCCTCGTTGCGTTCGTGTTTCCTTTGAAATCCTTCAGCATATTTATGTGGCCATTTTGTGAGGCAATTCCCTGCTAATCCCATCATCTCTGTCCTTCTGGGTCGGTTCCACTTAACAGATTTTTCTCCGGGTCTTGGGTCCCCTTTTCCTGATTGTCAATATGTCTAGTAATTTTTGTTGAGTTTCTACCTTTTCCTGTTTTCCAAAGAGTGCTGAAGTGCAGTTCAGCAAGAGCTAAGTTGCTTGCAGACCCGTTTGCTCCCTTGGAGGCTGGTTCGAGAGGGTGTGCTGTGAGCTGGGGTAGCCCGCTCCTTCGTCAGGAGCATTCTCAGGCCTCCTGGGCGTCCGGGGTGCTCCTGGGGGTCTCCCCACTCTGTCTAGTCTGAAAAAAAGTGGAACCCCAGCCTGAATGAGCTCTGGGGGTTGTTTGGCTCACCCGGTTGTTCGTTACCTGGTCTCGTAGGGTTCCCACTACACGTGTACAGCGTCGTGTTTCTCCGCGTGTGAAGGGAGCCCCTCTGCAGGCTCTGGAACCCCCTTTCTCTGTAGCTGCCTTCTTTCTGGAACTCTGCCTCCCTAGTACCAAGTACCTCACCATCCCCAAACTCTGGCCTCTGCATTCTTCCTTCTGTGGTGCCTTGTCCTGTGCTTGGTCCCCTCCAGAAAGTTCCTCTGGGCAGGAAGCCAGAGCCGCCAGGCTCACCACATTTCTTCTCTGCGCTCACAGGTGGCTGTCTCTGCTGCTTGCTTTTCTGTGTCTGAAAGCGGTTGTTTTGCAGGCTTTCCCGTCGTTGATGGCGGGAGAGCAAGTTCAGTGGCCGTCTCTCCATCAGAGCCAGAGCCAAAGTCTGTCACACACATGTCACAGAGGGCAGAGCACTAACTGGGTCTACTCCGAAAATCTGAGAGGGAGGTAAAGTCAGACGGTACATTCTGAATGTGATAAAAACTTGATAAGCTGTTGGAAAAATATTTTGCTTCGAAAAAAATTAGACCGCAACCCTGGGAAAGTAGAAGCTCGGTGAGCTCAGGGGGCAGCGGTGGCTGGTCGGGGAAGAGAAGGAGCCGGTTCAGATAAATGATTAGCATCCAGAATTAATTTGATAATTTAGTAATAAAAACACAAAACAATCTGATAGGGTAGGAGTCAGTAAACTTTTCCTGCAAAGAACCAAATAGTAAGTATTTTAGGCTTCACAGGACACAGAGAATCTGTCACTCCTCCTTTGAAGAGCCTTTAAAAATGTACAAACCATTCTTAGCTCACAGACAGTGTGGCTGGAATCGGGCTTGCAGGCCACGATTTGCCGATCCTCATAACAGAATAAACAACTCCCAGAGGAGTACATTGAAGCTTATTAACGCACGTAGGAGGAGATGCTTAGCCTCCCTGATAATCAGAGAAATGTGATTTAAAACAAACAAGAGGACGTTTCACACGAACCACATTGGTAAACATTTTAAAAGACCGACAACATCAAGAGTTAGGGAAGATAAGGCACAGTGGTGGTGGGAGCGTAAATTAATTCAGCCACTTTGGAAAGCAATTTGTCACCATCCAAAGCGAAATTGGAATTGGAAACGCGTCTTCGCAGAGACGCAGCCACCCCAGTTCTAGATCTATTACCTGGAGAGACTCATGCATAATTACGGCGCTGCTTGTAATAGAAAAATAAATTGGAAACAACCTAAGTACACACACACACACACACACACTCATATCAACACAATTACATCTCAAAAACATAATGTTGAGTGAAAACGCGAGCTTGCTGTGTAATATATTTATGAAAATGTTTAAAAACACCCTGCAAACTACCTTATGAATTATTCATCTCTGTCTGTAGGTGTAAACATGAGAACAGTGGACTGGAAAAATGCACCGAATTCAGGAGCGTGAGACTACGCCTCCCGGTGGGGGCCTGCCCTGGGGTGGGAACGGAAGGCGGCATTGTGTAATAGTCCGTTTCTTTTATAAAGATGTCAAGCAATCGCAGCGAAATAGTCCCACTTGTCAGTTCTAGACGGTGGCCATTCTCGTCACTCCTGTACGTCTCCTTCATTTCCCATGAAAGAAAGCAGCAGACCCAGCAGTCTCCGCCGGGCGTGAAGCGCAGTGAAGGTCAGAAGACCATCGGCCCTGGTGTCCTGCACTTGCTTTGCTGGCCCCAGTGCCCCCCCGGCTTTCTGCTCAGTGGGGGGGTAGGCTGCTTCCCTCCACGTGCCTCAGTTTACCTGCCTGGAATGGGCTGGAGGGGGAGGTGGGCCGTAGCTTTTGAAAGTGTAGATTGCTCCCGAGTCCGGGCTAGCGTCTGTTAAAGGCAGCAGGCCAGAATGGATCAGACCCGGAAGAGGGCCTCCCATCCCAGGGGCTCCGGGGAGCAGAAGGCAGGCTCATCGTTTAATGGGTACAGAGCTTGTTTGGGAGGATGAGAAAGTTCTAGAAAGGGATGGCGGCACAACAAGGTGGAAGTACTTAATGCCATCGGATCATGCACTCACAAATGGTTATGATGGTAATTGTATGTTATGTACAGTCTAGCGTAATTTAAAGAGTAGACTGAGTCCCCTATGGCAAGGGTTACTGCTGCTTCGTGGAAACCTGCTCTTCGTGTGTTTAAAGGACCGGAGCCTCGGTGCCATCAGTCTGGGTAGCAGCTGTCACTTTCAGAGGCTCTCTGCACCGAGGGCTGGGGAAGGTGAATGAGGAGCCTTTGAGCTTGGGCTTCTCTGCCACCTCCCCTTTTTGTTTTTGCCTCCATGGTTCCTCGATGGCTCTGCTGCTCTGTCCGGCTCTTGGCAGCAGACCCCCAGCTCAGGGGCGTGCCCTTCTCACGGCCCCCCACCCCCGACCACACAGCTAGCCAGGTGGATTGAAATGCCCCTTGTCTGGAGGAAGAGCTGCACTGCGCTGAGAGCCGCACGGTCACTGTTAAATGCTCATCACTGTGATTACAGCCATTAGGCTGCCAAGCTCCAGGTGGGAGAGTGGGAGGGAAGGGGCAGGGGGGTGGCCATGCATTAAGCGAGTTAAGTGGTGTAGGATGGGGGACGTGGGCCAGGGCTGGCCGGGGAGAGTGGAGGTGCATTTGTGCAAAGGAGCTCGGAGCTTGCTAAGGGGTAGGGGGAGTGCTGTGCGCCCCGAGTCCCAACGCCACTGCCAGGGTCCATCAAGGAGAGCAACCAGCCTGGGGCTTTTAACGCGCCCTGGGGAGAATTAGTTTCAGTTAGCGGAGAGACGTTAGAAATGTGCAGCCTTCATGGACTCCACTTAGCATTTCCAACCCACTCCCAGTGTTAACAGAACCCTAACTGTGGCACTGAGGGGACCTCTGAAACCACCGGGACAGGAGATGGGTTCCACGTGGCAGAACTTGGGGTTGGGGGGAGCGGGGCGCGCAGCGGGGCTTTGAAGTCAGACTGGGCCCGGAGCCCTGCCAGCTTTCCGTGGCGACCCTCTGGCTTCCCTTCTCTGCTCTGAGGGTGGGCGTGGGGTTACCCATGGTGCTTGTACCTGTGTGACCGGTCGTGTGTGTGTGTGTGTGTGTGTGTGTGTGTGTGTGTGTGTGTGTGAGAGAGAGAGAGAGAGAGGCAGTGGTTTGGGCAGGAAATAAGTGGCGAATGATCCCCGGACACCCTCACCCCTTGAAGGTACACCCACCTCCAGGGACCTCCAGGGACCTGAACGTTGGTCCCCACCTAGGGGCCACTGAGCTGCCCCTGAGAGCCGGGCCGGGGCTCCCACCTGAGTGGAGCCTGTGCACGTGTGCATTCTCACTCCACCACACGCTGGGGGTCGGGGTTGCTCTCCCAGCCTGTCCCTGAAGCTGCAAAGACTGTCCTCACAGGGCACGTTTAAAATGGGAAACTAGGCAAAGGGGTCGATGTGCATAGTGTGCCCCTAGAAACGGCTCTCACTGTTCGTCTCCCTGGAAGGACTCCCCAGAAGCAGCCTCCTGGCAGCTGAGGTCTGAGCGCCATCAGATCCCACGTTGTGGCATCTGGAAACCACACTTGGGTAGAGAATCAGATCCAACTTGTCTCCATCACTTACATCGTGGCCCCCCCTTAATACCGGGGTCCCCGTCGTCTTTCCTCCTCGCCGAGAGGCAGGCACACTTGTCTTTAATCAGCACAAGGTCATTGTGCAACCTTCTATTGGCCGGCCAGGAAAAACGAGCCGCCGATTTACCGGAGCTTGTGAGAAACACTTTTATCTGTTACACTACAACCGTGTGGAGGCTGCCGGGTTGGAAGGAAACCGAAGTTGGCCGAGGCCCCTGCTGACCCGCAGTGGCTTGATAAAAATTAACTGCCACGGCCAAGGTCGCCTTTCCCCTTTGCCACGGATGAACTTGGGTGTAACTGGGAGAGCAAAGTGCAGCGGTGTTTACGACCAGTGTTTCTTTCAGAGAATCTCCGGCTGGCTGTCCATGCAAGCTGGTTGTGAAATTCTCAGTGGGGGAATCGCTCAGGTAAGTGGAAAACAACACTCGATGTGGGTTCGCCTCTGCATCTTGAGAAATGTCCAGCTGGCCGGGGCCCTCTCCCCATCATTCTGTCACCCAGCTGTGTGCCGATTCCTGTAGAAACTTCTGGATAAGAGCCGCCAGTCATCCTCACAGCATTTAGGGGTCGCTGTCCCCTCTCTCTCATGGTGCCTCTCGTCCAGGCAGAAGGTATCCTTCGCAGGCAGTCTGTCCTGATGTGGGGACCTTGTGGGCCCTTCCCACCCTCATCAGAGACATGTCAGGTCATCCTGCTGGCTGTCCATTCTGGTGGTCCTGAGAATCACCAGTTCCAGAAAGTTCCTTGGCTCCTCAGCAGGGATTTCTGCATCCCAGCCTTCACCTGCTTGGCCTGTTGGACACGCCTTATATTGAGGGTCTGTCCATGTCAGGGGCTGGGGGCAGATGGCCAGAGGGGAACACTGCCTCCATCTGGATTTCGCTCTGCTGCTTGGGTGTGGATGCGTCCAGCTGACTCCACAGGGAGGGAGGGGCAGGGAGGCTGTGGCCGGCTTCATGTGAATGAACTTGGAGTTGGACTTGCAGTCTGCATCCCCTCCCTGCTCCTGGGGGTGGCCGTCAGCTTGCAGGTTGCTGCTGGCGACTCCATGACAGTGGAGAGGCCCAGGGAAAGGGCCCAACAAGCCACGCTCCAGTTTTTTAAATTATCGACCAGCTTTGATGGGGCTCCTCTTCTGGAGCTGGATTCTGGGGACACAGGACTGGGATGAGTGGCCCTGGGTGCAGGTGTGCTGTGGATGTGCCCAGGGTGCCAGGGGGCAGGTGAGGGGCACCTAGGCTGGGCTGGGTGCAGGGAAAGCAGACTCGAAAGCTGGCTGGGCGAGGGGCAGCCAGGAGGCAGGGGCTGTGCCTTCCGGACACTGTGAGGCTGTGGGCTCAAGGGGGCCTTCTGACACCATCTTTGGGTTAGTTTCTAATAGCTCCATTTCTTCGTCATTCAGCACTGAGCCCCTCCAGCACGGGCAACCCAGGGATCAGTCAACCACCTGCGCTGCCCTTAGGGAGATGGAGACATACCGAGTCACCAGAGATGGGCTTCAAGCAGGACACTGTGGCCACGGCTGTTTTGTTACCACGTGATGCTCGTGGCCCCCTGGGACCCCACAGCCCAGGCCAGTCCACGTGGGGTTTTGCCTGCAGAGCACAGTGGCAGCCTTTTTGGCTCCATAACACCTGTCTTCAAAGGCAGTTTTAGCTGGTGGGGAGAAAGCTGGCCCCATGACTATTAGCATGGCCCCCAAGATGGGTGGGGGCCAAGGGTGGAGAAGGCAAAAGTTGGGCCCGGTCTCCCTCTCCCCAGACATGCTTTCAAAGCTGCCAGCTTCGTAGCCCTCACGATCAGGGGTGTCAAACTCCTTTTTACCGGGGGCCACATCAGCCTGGCGGTTGCCTTCCAAGGGCCGAGTGTAACTTTAGGACTGTATAAATGTAACTACTCCTTAACTAGGGGCAAGGAACTCAGCGCTGCCTCTGGGTAGAAATAAGGTGCTGGGACGGACAAAACAAGGTGGAGGGCCAGATTCAGTCCTCGGGCCTTGTGTTTGCCACCTGTGGCTTACGTGATGTCCTGAGTCAGCATTGCAGCCTCAGGAAGCCCCAGAGGGCCTACCTGCCTCTTCCTGGGGGGTCGGGGGATGGGGGAGAGGCTTTCACAGGCGTTTCCCATTTCCCGCTGCGGCTCTGACAATTTGCCATCAACTCAGAGGCTCGAAGCAATACAAATGCGTCACCTTACAGATCTAGAGGGCCGAAGTCGCAGCTGTCCTCGAAGGCTAGGAGCAGGGGCAGAAGGACTGTGTTCCTCCGGGGAGCTCCGGGTGTGTCTGCTGCCTGGCCGGTACCAGCATCTGGAGGCCACATGCATCCTTTGGCTCGAGGTCCCTTCCTCCATCTCCAGAGCTGGCAACCTGGGGCTGAGTCCTGCCCACCTGCTCTCCTGCCTCCCTCACACAGTATGGACCCCCGTGATGACACTGAGCCCCATGGGAACCACAGCATCTCCCCGCTGTGTGGTCAGCGAATCACCTGACACCGTAATGCTTCTGGCAGCCGACATATCCACAGGCTCCAGCATGGGGAGGCAGAAGGCATGCAGTTTGTTTGCTCCCAGAGGGGGTGGCATTTGAACTGGTTGTGGAAGGGTGAGCCCAGCTCGCTGGGGACGCTGGGGCCACATCAGGGCTGACAGCACAGGTCTCCCAGGCGTCTGGGGCAGGCTGGGCAGAGAAGACAAGAGGTCGGAGATGGGACAGTGTTTTGACAAGGAGACAAGACCTGACAGAGATCAGCCTGGAGGCCGGAGCTGACCGGCAGTGCAGCAGCCACCATGCCGGGCAAGTCACCTCCGCGCCCACATCTGCCCGTGGGCCCGTGGGGCTGAGGCCGGCAGAGCGGAGGTGGCTGTCCCTTCTCTGTGTCTGGGAACAAGAGAGGATGCTGGGCCAGGGACACCGCCAGCCGGCCTCACTGACGGAGTCCACACACGTGATGAAGCCGTCTGGACCAGGGCCAGAGGCACACACGGCTGTACTCTGAAGCCATTTTTAATCTGCTCAGAGCCCAGGGTTCGAGCCAGAAAGGAGACCTCGAGCTGGCGTGGGGGCAGGGCGGGGCGTGTGTGGCTGGTGACGTTGTCGCTGTTCCGTAGCCGGCCAAGATTGTTTGGACTTGCGCCTTGTCACCTGAGGTCACTGGGTCATGTGTTTTCCATGTTCCCCGGCGACACGGGCAGGGGACTTTGTATCTGTGTTTGCTTGTGGGAGTTTCCGGTCCCCAGAGTGCCATTTCTCTGGCTGGGCAGGGAGACGGTATTTTTACAGCCTGAGATTCCTGACACCTCGCTTCCACCTCCATTGCCACGCCCCCGTCCGCCCGAACCACCGCCACGGTGGCACTTTTCTCTTGGATTTCCACTTGGGAGCCAGTTCCACGGGGGAACCTGTGCCTGTTGTCCCCAGTCCCGCCACCACCCTGCTGTGCCCTGTCCCAAGTCATCAGTGCCCAAGGGACTGGCATCCCTGTTGGCACTGGGGGCACTGGCCTGGGAACCAGAGAAGTGTGGGGAAGACCCCAGGATGCAGGGCAGGAGGCCTGGGGTCCAGGCCTGCGGGGCTCCTCCCAGGTGCAGGACCAGGGTTCACCGCCCAGGGCCTGCCACGGCTGCTCCTGGAGCTTGGCGGGTCCGTCAGCTACCATCTCCCTTATATGGCCTCTCTAGGGATGGACCCAGCCACCCATGGGAACCATCCTGCCACCATCTTGCACGACCCAGGAGAGCCTTTATGGGTGGGGAGATGGAGACACAGACGGGTAGTTCACTCGTTCTCTCCTGTCGATGAGCATTCACTGGCGCCCGACCTGCGCCAGAATGGCAGCGCTTGAACACATGGCCGCCCACCAGCCCCCGAAGGGCGAGAGCGTGCTTTCAGAACCACACCCGGCCTGAGCACTGCTCCCCAGCAATGGCCTCATGGTCCCCACACCTGCAGGTTGGAGCCCTTTCGCCCTCCAGCTCCTCACCTGCCTGGGTCCCTTGGCCTCTGCCCTTTAGTCATTCCTCAGAGTTCAGCAAAGCACCAGGTCCACTCAGCACACCCAACCTTCCCACATTTCACGGGGCGCCACCTCTGCCCCAAATGGCCCCTCTGCCCTCGAGGGGACCCTTCACCCTTTAAGACATAGTTGAGCTCTACCTCACCCCTCTCTGAGTGTCCTCCACACTTTGCTGGCTGACCCTTTCTGTCCCTGCCGTCACCTCCGTGATGGTGCTGTCACATTCATGATTATTGGGGGGTTTTGGTCACATTATTTGGACCTTTTGTTTGGCTTTTATTTTTCCAGCTCTATGGATGTAGAACTGACAAATAAATATGTTTATATAGAGTGTACCACGTGCAGATTTCATAAATGTACACATGGGGAATGACCACCTCAGTCTAGTTTGTTAACACAACCATCAGCTCGCTGTGTGTGTGAGTGTGTGCGCAAGTGTGTGCGCAAGTGTGCGAGTGTGTGTGTGCATGTGCGTGTGCGTGCGTGTGCATGTGTGTGTGCGTGTGTGGCGAGAACAGTTAAGACCTACTCTTCTAGCAAATATCGAGTTTACAATGATTGTCATTAACTGTTGGGTTGGCCAGAAAGTCTGTATGGTTTTTTCTGTGAAATAAAAGATACCTTTTTCACTTCCACCAATAGCTTTATTGATTTGGCTGTTTCGAGGATGTCAGCTCTTTCCCACTATTGGCTTCTGGTGGGTGGAGCCCAGGGGTGCTGCTCAACACCTTCCAGTGCCTAAGACAGCCCCATGGCAAAGAATTATTTGACCAAAGTGTCAATAGTACCAAGAGACCTCACAAACCACTTCTGACATGTTTGATCAGTCACGGCACCGCCTCCACACACCGCTCACACCCCTTTGTGCATTTCGATGGTGTTTTTACCTTTCTTGCGACAATAAAGCATAATATGCTGAGTTGCAGAAAAATGGTTTCTTCCATCTTCACTGCTAAAATGGCTACACAAAAGTTCACCAATTTTTATGCCTTTTTAAAAAATGCATGTTGATATGACAATCTGTCACAACACAACCTAACAAAATTGTTTCAAATGAAGTTAAAGACACCTGAGCACTACTAGAGCCGTCGGACGGAAAATACGTGGCAGACTTTTTGGCCAGCCCGACACGGTCGCCGTGCTGAACGTTCCACCCTGGGACTCACCTGTCTCGTGCCTGGAGGCTTGTAACTGGGGGCAGCACCTCCGTTTCCTCCCCGCCACCCCGCACCCGGGGAACTGCCAGGCCACTCTCTGGTTCTGTTAGTTCGGCGTTGTGCATTTCCACACGTGCTTGAGCTCAGACGGTGTTTGTCTTTCTGCGTCTGGCTTATTTCCTGCGTCCTCCAGGCTTGTCCAAGTCCCAAATGGCAGGGTTTCCTTCCTTTGCGTGGCTGCGTGATGTTCCACTGTGTGTTGGTCACGCATCTTCCCTGCCCATTCATCCGTCCACAGACAGGCTGTTCCTGTGTCCCGGCTGCAGCGATCGATCCTGTAGTGAACCTGGGAGCACAGCCACCTCCTCAGGACCCTGCTTTCACGTCCTTCGGAGAAGCACCCAAAGAGGGGTGGCTGCGTGCTCTGGGGGTTCTGTTTTCAATTTTTTGAGGAAACTTCGTAGTCTTTTCCATAAGGGCTGCACCAGTGCGCAGTCCTGCCAACACTGCACAGGATTCCAGTTCCCCCACGTCCTCATCAATGCGTATCTTCTGTTTGCTTTTTTATCATGGCCATTCTAACAGGTGTGAGGTGACGCATCACGGTGGTTTGAGTTGCGTGTTGCTGGTGACGAGTGATGGCGAGAACAGTTCTGTGTGCTTGTTGTCCATTTGTGTGTCTTCTCCGGAAAAATGTCTGTTCAGGTCCTTTGCCCATTGTCAATCAGGTTGTTTGTGTTTTGGCTATTGAGTTGTGTGGGTTCCTTAAATATTTTGGACATTAACCCCTTATCGGATATGTGCTTTGCTGATGTCTCCCGTTCCGCCGGCTGCCTTTCCATTTTGCTGAGGGTCTCCTTTGCTGGGCAGGAGCTTTTTAGTTCAATGTCATCCCACTTGTCTATTTTCACTTTTAGTGCCTGTGCTTTTGGTGTCATGGCCGAGAAACCCCTGCCGAGACCGATGTCAAGAAGAGTCTTCCCTGTATCGTCCCCCAGAAGTTCTACGGTTTCGGGTCTTGCATTTGAGTCTCCTATCTATTTTGAGCTAACTTCTGTTTGTGGTGTGAGATAAGGCTCTGACCTCATCACTGAGCACGCGGGTATTCAGTTCTCCCCAGGCCGTGTAGTGAAGAGACTGTCCTTCCCCTTCTATGGATTCCGGGTGCCCGGATCTAAGACCAGTCAGCCCGTGTGCGCGTTTATCTCTGGGCCCCCCGCTCCTGCCCCCTCAGTCGATGTGTCTGTTTGCGCCAGGACTACGCTGCATTCCTTACGATGGCTGCGTGACACAGAGAGCGGGAGTCGTGACGCCGCCAGCCTTGTCCTTGTTTCTCAAAACTGCTCTGGCTCCTTGGGGCCTTCCGTGGTTCCACACGAGGTTTAGAGTTGTTTAGCTAGGTTAACCAAGGGAAAAAAGAGGGAGGAGCCAAATAAATAAAATTATAAATGAAAGAGGAGGCATTGCAACTGATATCACAGAAGTACAGAGGGTCCGGAGAGACGCCTCTGAACAAGTTAGATGATCAAGAAGACACAGATAAACTTCTAGAAACATCAAACCTGCCAAGAATGAGTCCTCAGGACAGACCAATAACGACGGATGAGGAGATTTACACAGTAATCAAAACCCCCAGCAAAGCAAAGCCCAGGGCCAGACGGCTTTATGGGTAAATTCCAGCAAACATTTAAAGAAGAATTAATGCCGGTCCTACTCAAACTCTTCCAAAAATTTTTAAAGAGGCAAGAACACGTTGAGATCCATTTTACGAGACCAAGCATTTTTCTCAAGCCAAAGCCAGACCCACAGACACTACAAGAAAGGAAAATTGGAGACCAGTACTCCCGGTGAACCTAGACGCGAAAATCCTCAGGGAAGTCCCAGCCCACCAGATTCAACAGCACGTTCAACGGTCATGCACAGTGGTCAAGCAGGTCGGTCCCTGGGATCCAGGAGGGGCCCCCACATACCCAGTCAGTGTGACACCCACGTCATCGGTGAAGGTTAAAAATCATCCGATCCCCTCCCTGGACTTTTGGAAGTCAACCAACCTCACATTTCTAGGCTGAACCCACTGCTTCTCACGAGAAACCACCCCTACCTGTCACTGGGATCGACGTGCTGCTGCTGTTGTGCTGAGGATCGGGACAGGAATTTTTATGAGTGATACATCGGTCTGTTTTCTTTTCCTTTGATGGCCTTTGTCATCAGTCTTTGGTGTCGGGGGGACGTGGCTTCAAAAGTTGAACTGGGAAATATTTTACAGGCCTCTTCTTTTCGAAAGATTTAGTGAAGAGTTGGCATTCTTTTTTCCTTAAACGTTTGGTAGAATTCACCGGTGAAGCCATCCTGGCCTGGGCTTTATTCAGGGGAAGCTTTTAAATGACTAATTCAATTACTTTGCTTAACATTTTCCTTTTTCTTTTTCTTCTACACGTAGTTTTGATATTTTATGTTTTTTTTTCTTCTAGGAACTTTTTCTTCCATGTAGGTTGTTTAAGTTTTCAACATAAAGCTGTTCATAATCATCTTTTATAAATCCTTTTAATTCTGGAATTCTGTGGTGCTGTCCCCTCTTTAATTCTCGATTTTGTTAAATTTTCTTTTCTAATATACAATTTTAAGTCTAATTTTTTCCTCTAACCATCAATTATATCACATAAATTTTAAGGTTACGTTTTCACTTTGTTTTATAGTTTTTCAATTCCTTTTTTATTTTTTCTTTGACCCGTGTGTTATTTAGAAGTACGGTATTTGATTTCCAGGTCTATGGGTATTTCTCTGGTTTTCCCTGGTGTTGATTTCTCATTGAACTCTGCTGTGGTCAGAGGAGATACTTTTAGGGTTATTTCAGTTATTTTAAATTCATTAAGACCGTTCTATGCCCGGCCCATGATCTGTCCTGGAGAATGCTGCAGGTGGGCTTGAGGAAACTGCATTTCCCTGCTCTTGGGTGGGTCTTTCTATCTGTTTAGTTAGGTCAAGGTGTGTGATAGTGTTTTTCAAGTCTCATATATCTTTACAGAGTATCTATTTGTTGTGCCGTTCACCAGGAAAACGTGATGGAAAGCAACTGTGTAACTTCAAGTGTAACTGTTGAAGTATCTGTTATTCTTCTTGATTCCCTCAGCCCTCATGACTTTAGGGCTGTTTTAGATGCAAATTCCTCACTATTCTCCCCTCCCCTCCCCTCCCCACCGTGTGTGTGTGTGTGTGTGTGTGTGTGTGTGTGTGAGAAAGAGAGAGAGAGAGAGAGAGAGAGAGAGAGAGAGAGAGAGAGAGAGAGAGAGTTACTTTATCGTTAGGAGGGAATATTTCTCCTTTGGGGAGGCCTCTTGTCTTGCCGACAGGGAATGATAGCCCCTCTCGCTGTTTCCAGAGGATTGTTGCCTTGCGTGTCTTTTACTTTCCATTGATCTGTGTCTTTGAATTGAAAGTGTGTCTTTCATCGTCGGTGTTCAGTTAGATTTTAGTTTGCTTTTCATGCAGTTTTAAAATCCACATCTTTCAGTGGGAGCATGTCGACCATCCACATTTAATATAATTATTGACGTGGCTGGGCTTACATCTGCCATTTCGTACGCCGTATTCTGTATGAGTCGTGCGTTTTTGATGGTCTTTTGCTCTTTTCCTGCCTTCTGTGTTGTTTTAAGCAAATTTTCAAGGTGTCATTTTTATTCCTCTTTGATTTTTTAGCTAAACTTGTTTTCCTCGGTGGCTCATCTGCGGATTAGAATATGCACTTTTCGTTTGTCACAATGTACTTCAGATACATAGTAACTCAATTCTGAGAAAATACAGCAACTGGATTGCAATTTTGCTTTATTTCCTTGCCTCTCCTTTGTGCTATTGTTCTCAAATATGGCACGCTCATTTATCTCACCTAGAGTGTTTGTGAGCGTGTCTGTGCCCGGGCTTTTAGGGGTTGACCTAGGTGCCACCTGTGGACTGTTGCTGTTTTAAGTGCAGTTAAAAAAATTGCTATTTCAAGTGCAGTTTTAAAAATTACTTCTTTCTACGTCCCCTTACTCTTTCCTTGTCTATAACTGTCTTCAACATGCCTGCTACATACATTGAAAACTGCATCAGATGGTGATACAGTTTTTGCTTCAACTGTCAAACATAATTGAGAAAACTCAAGAGGAAGAAAGTCTGTCGGACTTACGTAGTTTTTCCTTTCTTTTTCTCTTTTTGTTGCTTCTCCTTCCCTTCTGACATTCCAGGATTCCTTGATTTTAATCATTTCCTTTCTGTTTTGAGAACTTCCTGTAGCCATTCTTTGAGGGAGGTCAAGTGCTGACACACATTCTCTTCGTTTTCTCCACCTCAGATTAATACGGTTTTCTTTTAATCGCTGAAGGGTATTTTCTCTAGATAGAGAATTCTGCATTGACAACTCTTTTTCCCCAGTCCCTGGAAAAAGCTCTGCCACTTCCTTCTGGTCTCCGTGGTTTCTAATGAGAAATTTGCCGTCATTTTAATTGGTTCTACCCGTGTGGGTAAGATGCTGTTTCTCTCTCACTGCCAATACTGGCTGAGTGTGCGCACATGGGCACCTTCAGTGTCCAGGACTTTGACTATGACAAGTCCTGGCGTGGATTTTTTGGGTTTATATCTGTTTGGGGTTCACTTAGCTTCTTACAGATGTAGATTTATGTCTTTTGCCAAACTAGGGGAAAATTCAGCTATTCCTTCCTCAAATACTTTCTTCTACCCCATCCTCTCTCCCCTCTCTTCCTGGAATTCCTATAACATGAATCAAGGTGTCAAACTCATTTCCACCAGGGGCCACATCAGCCTTGGGGTTGCCTTCAAAGGGCCAAAATAACTTTAGGGCTGTGTAAATGTAACTATTCCTTAACTGTTAAGGAGTTGAAATTACATTTGGCCCTTTGAAGACAACCGTGAGGCTGATGTGGCCCCCGTGAAAATGAGTTTGACACCCCTGATGTAAATCTTACATCTCTGGTTAGAGTCCCAGAGGTCCCTGAAAGTCTGCATTTTTTAGTCTATTTCTTCTCTGTCGCTTTATTTTCAGGTTCAGTGATGCTTTTCTATGTACTGTCCCTTCTGCTGTGAGCACATCCATTGGGAGTTCTATTTCGGTTATTGTATTTTTCAGTTCTATAATTTTCATTTTGACGTTCTTGTCTTCTATTTTTTTCTGAGGACTTTGATTTTTTTTTTTTTTTTTTGCTGAAACTATCATCTGTTTCAAGCATGCTTGAAAGGAGATTTGTTTGTATGTTCACCTTTAACCATGAGTTTTATACTTGTATGTTGCTGTCAGGCGTATTTTCCTTTTAACATTTCCTGCAGGGCTGGCCTAGCGGCAATGAACTACCTCAGCTTTTGTCTGGGAGTTTTTACTTCTCCTTGTGAAAAACAGTTTTGCTGGGTAAAGCATTCTTGGTTGGCAGTTTTCCCCTTGCGTATGTGAACACATCACCCCGCTCTTTTCTGGCCTCTAAGGTTTCCCCTGAGAAATTTAATAGTCTCCTGAGAAGCCCCTGTATGTGACAAGCCACTTGTCTTTCACTGCGTTCCAAACCCCAGGCTCCCAGGAGGGAGGGGTGGGCGGCTGTTGCTCAGCCCACAGAGAGTTTGGGGGCCGTGAGAGGTGAATTAGTTTAAGATCGCTGGGCTGGCCAGCAGAGTGCCTCTAGTGGACAGTGCTGTGTTGTACATGCAGAAATTTATTAGGAGTTCTCCACACACACACACACACACACACACACACACACACACACACACAAGGAAACTTTGGGAGGTAATGGATGTGTCTGTTACCTGGACTGCGGGGATGGTTGCACAGGTGTGTGTGCATGTCCAGACTCATCAAATTGCACGCATCAAATGCGGGCAGTTTATCCTATCCATCATACCACAGGAAAGGCATTTGAAAACAAAACAAAAGGGTAAGAGAGGCCTGAAATTAAAAATTTTTACAAATAAAAAGCAACAAGAAAAATAAGTGCTAAAAAAGTTGTTTTTTTTTTTTTTTTAAGAAGAAGGGATATAGTACTAGATAGAAACTGAGACCTATAGGAGGGAATAAGGAGCACTGAAAATAGTAAATACATAATAGAGAAAGAAACTATTTTTCATTAATTTCTTTAAAACAAGCCGTTGCTTGTATAGTAACATAGCAGTGTGACTTGGAATCTGTTCTGTGTAGAAATAATCCGGTCGCACAAAGGATGAGAGGGGCCAATTGAAAATACGCTGTTGCAAGATTCTTCCGTATGAAGTGCCATGACGTTGACGAAAGATCAATGTGGTTGCCTGTTGGAGTTTTTAGAGTCCCCGTGAGAGAACAATGAGCAGAGATATTTCTACACACTGAAAATAGGCGATGGACCGGACTGCTGAGTGCGTGTGATGAAGGCAAGACCGGAGGGGCAAAGGAAAAAGAACAAGAGGGACAGTGGGAGCCAGATGGCAAGACGCTTGTGTGGTCCGCAGTTACATTCGACGTGAATGGACTCTGCCAAACACAAAGCATCCATTCATTAGGAAGTGTTCGTCTTCCCGACAGGAGGGGTGGTCCACAGGCGTATGCATATACGAAATCCGATCAAATGGTGCACTTGTAATACACACAATTAGTTATGTGCCAATTACTATACCTCGATGAAGCCATTCAAAAATTTATGCGGGAAAATCAAGGACCTAGAAGAGCCAACACCAGCCTGTAAAAGACAAACAGGTTATGGGGCTTACAGCTCGTGATTTCAAACCTGCTGTCATGTTACCGTGATTATTTCAGCGTGCTGTCGGCATGTGGCGAGGCAGGAAGACCAATGTCACAGCATATGGGGGTCTAGGAATGGATTCATACAGATAGGACCAATTGAAATCTCATGAAAGCTCCGATGTAATCCCACGGGGAAAGAAGGCTCTTTCCAGCAAATGGTACTAGGACAATTTGATACCCACGTGGGACAAAATGAGTCTTGACCCCAGTGTCATACCGAACAAGAATGACTTGGATGCAGAGCACAGACCTGAATTGAAAAGATAAATCATTGGAAAACATCTCTGCGACCTTGGTCTCAAGTTCTTAGAGAGTTTCCAAAAGTGTTAACTGTGAAAGGGAAAAAAAAAAAAGACAAACTGGATTTCATGAAATTAAAGATTCCTGCTCCGCTCACGAAAAGACTCCTTTAGTGAAGTGAGAATGCAAGCAACAGATTGGTAGAAAATATTGACAGGACATATATTTGGAAAGGGACATATTCAGAATATATACAGAGCTCCTACAAAACAAAACTGGAACGATAGCTCTATAAAACGTGAACAGACATTTCCGGACCTCTCGCAATCGGACGCACAAACAGCCGATGTGTCTGTGAAAAGGCACTTGGCGTGATTAGCGATCAGGGACATGTAACCTCACACCGTGATGCATCTGTCACACCCTCATGATGGCTCAAATCAGACACTGGCAAGCAACGTCAAGGGTGGCCGAGGACACGGAGCAACTGGGCTTCTCGTGTGTTGCTGGGAAAGCGTGCAAGGATGCCACCACTCTGGAAAGTGCCTTGATGATGTCTTGCCAAAGTCATTCACGCTTACCTATTGGTCAAGCTCCTGGGGAACTTCTCTGAAAGAGACGAACACATAAAACCATAAAATACTGGTACGAGATGGCTCATAGCAGTTGTATGTACAATAGCCAGAAACTGGAAACAGCCCGAATGTCCACTGCGGAAGTGTGTGGTTTGTTCACACAGTGGGAACGCCGAGTGAAGGAGCCCGATGCACGCGCGTGCCCGCCGTGCAATCCCCTTCTCCGGGCGGTCTGCAGAGGGCCGGCCAGCGCCTGGTGGTGCTGGAGCAGCAGCTGTGGGCCATGTGGCGACTCTGGGGTGACAGAAAGGCTCTCTATCTTTCTTTCCATTTTATTAAATTTTTTCACGACCGTGCACGTTCAGTGTTAGTGTGCATTAGTTCCAGGCGTGCGGCCCCGTGGTCGGACGAGCATATATGCTATAAAGCGTTTCATGTCTTGATCTGGGAGCTGGGCATGTGGTGTGCACATTTGCCAGCATCCACCAACCTGTGGACTTCAAATCTGTGCATTTAATCTTGTGTAAATTATGTCCCGGTGAAAAGAATATTGTGGAAAAATACAGTAATCATGGACATATGTTCTTCTAACAAGAGACCTTTGGAATACGTGAAGCCACGGCCTTTGGAACTGGCAAGAACGGGATAAATTAACAGTCACAGCTGTCACTGAAAATGTCCCTCTTAGAAACTGAGAGTAGATCAAGCAGTCAGGAAAAAAGACAGCAGGTTGACATAACATAAGCTTAAACTCTTAAGAAACTGACATAGCAAAGAGATTCCCCCTTAAAAATTCTCCGGCCTCGTGGCTTTAGGTGAGGGTTCTGAGAAATGTTACAGATCTGACAAATTCTCTCAGAGAGCTGATCTCAGAAATAAGGGAGATCTGCCCAACTCGTTTTATGAGCCTGAAATAACTTTTATTCCAAGTTCAGATAGGGCCAACATGAGAAAAAAATAGGTCCATTTCTGCTATATAAATAGAGGCAAAGTTCCAGATAAGTTGCTGACCAGTGCACCCTCCGGAGCAGCATTCTGGGAATGCGAGCACCGTTGAGTGTCGGAAACTCTGTCAATGTCACCACGTTATTGGGCTAACAGGGCAAATGACTCTCAACAGGTATAGCGACGTACCCGGTGAAGTTCAACGTCACTTTGTGGCTTTCAAAAATTCTCCAGAAAACTCTAAATAGGAATGAGTATTCTCGATGCAGCACAGACTTGGTGCATGACAAGATCGCAGGAAACGACCGCTCTGCACGTAAACTTCCGGTTTGTTTCCCGCGACAGTGGGCCTCGGCGACTCACGCTCGTCCGGGGGACTGGCCGCTGCCGCAGGTGGAAACAGGAAGGACATGAAGAATGGAGGGAAGAGACACCGCTGTCACTGTGGGCAGGGACCTGTCATCCATGTAGAAACCCGCCAGAATGAACAGAAAAGGGACAGGAACTAATGATAATCGGGCAAGATTGCTGAGTGTAAGATCAGCTTCCTGAAATTGGTGGCTTTCCTTTACACAGGTATTAACCAGTTAGGGATGTGATGGAAAGAGATACATTCTCAAGAGGAACAAAACCTGTGATGTGTCTAGAAGTTAAGCCAGAAATAAATGCAGAAAACCTTTCCAGAGGGAAAATGAAAATTTAAGAAATGGAAAGGACACAAGAGAGATGCGAAGAAAGGGACAGGTAAAATGAAACATTTATTGTTCAGATTCTATTACGGCTGAGATTCAATGTTACATTAGTTTCAGGTGTACTGCCTAGTGGTCAGGCGTTCATAAATCCCACAAAGTGGTCCCCCCAGTCAGCCTAGTCCCCAGCTGGCAGCGTTGGTAGTTGTTACAATATTATCGACTCCATTCCCTAGGCTGTACTTTTAGAAGGTCGGCATTTAAAGGGCACTGACTTAGTCTGTGCGGGCTGCCAGAACAGGATACATTAGATGAGGGGAGGGGCTTCAATAACAGAAATGTGCCTTCCCGCAGCTCTGGGGGCTGGGAATCTGCGAGCTCTCTTCCTGGCTTCGTGAGGGCTGCCTATGGCCAGCTCCGCCCGTGGCAGGGGACAGAGGCAGCAAGCTCCCTGCTGCCTCTTTCGTGGGGATTCGAACCCCATCGTTAGGACCTGCCCGCAGGACCTCTTCTAACCCGAACTGCCTCCCCAGAGTCCCATCCCCAAATGTCATCATGTCGGTTAGGACTTCAGATGATTTTTTTTAGTGGCGGTGGGGAATTTTCAATGTATAACAGACATAAAGAAAAACCAGACTAAAATGGAGAGAGAGATCATTTTTATGGATGCTTGAAATTGTCCAGCTCATTCTGGTGGCCTGTCCTACCTGGCATGAGACATCCGACAAAGACAGGATGCACATTCACTGCCGGGTCACAAATCACACAGACACAGCGGCTCAGGTAGGAGTCTGGCACGGCTTGGCCGGGCGCTCTGTGGGGGGCGGTTCTCACAGCAGACAGCTGCTCTGCTCCCCTCTCGGAGCTAGTGTATGTTGTCGGCTAAATTCCTTGTGGCTGCGGGACCCAGGGCCCCATTTCCTGTGGACTGTCCAGCCCGGGCTGCTCCCAGCTCCTAGAAGCCACTTGTGTCCCCTGCCAGGTACACTGCCCATCTTCACAGGCAGCCAAGGACACGCCCTTCAGCCTGATCCCGCCCATACATGGGACTGGGCTTTCCCAAAGGGCACTGGCCTTTCCTAGGGGCTCCCCTGATTCGGTTAGACCCACGTGGCTAATCTCCTTTTGATGAGCTCAAAAGCTGCTGATTGGTAACTGAATTACAGGAGCCACCCCACCCTGGGACACGGGGTGGGGGAGGGGACCCTATGCAGCGTGGGCTCTCGGGCTGTCTTAGAATGCCGTCTGCCCAGCTGTAATCACAAAAGCAGAACAAAGAGCTCGAAGCCTCACCGTTAGTGCATGGACACTTAGGGTTTGGCAGAGGGGGACTCACAAGCCAGAGAGGACCAGGTGATTCATCTTCGACCCACCAGGTAGCGGAAAACATGAGGTTGACCTCCTAGCACTTCAGACCACCCGCATGGTGACCGTGGATGGGTGAAAGAGAAGTGGATTAAATGCTCTATTCAAGGAGTAAAACTGGCCTTCACGCTGGGTGGGGATTTCTGAAATGAGGCCCTGTGCCCAGCGCAACCCCTGGGGCGACTTGCCGCCAGGCTTAGACTCCATCAGCACGGAACCTGTCGGCCGGGGGAGCAGACTCAGAGTTAACAGATGGGCAACAGGCTGCACGGTGTTCGCGACATGGGACTGGCGAGGGGGCAGTATCCAGGACACACACGGGCTCTGACAGATTGGCGAGAAAGAGAGGGGCGACCTGCAGCCGACAGGGACCTTCAAAGAGCCAACAATCTGAAAAGCTAACATGCAGGGGAACAGATACTCAACTTCACCAGTGATTTTGGGGAGAAATGCAAAAATAATGATGAGGTGCCAATTTCTGTAAAAAGACTAGCTGGGTAACACGGATTTTGGAGGACATGGGAGGCAGTGGGACGCTAAGACACTGCTGGGGCGGTGGGGCAGGCAGCCTTCCGGGGGACGCGTGTCACAAGGTGCTGTGTGGCTCGTGACCCAGAATGTGCACAGGGCTGGGGAGCAGCGACGCATGAAGGGACAGCTCCCGGGTCGCCGCAGGGAAGGTGGGGCTCTGTGTGATCCGTCGTCAGCACTGCCAAAGTCCCAGCACGCGTGCGTGACAGATTTTCAGGGCATATTGTTGACTGAAGGAAGTGAGAAATGGGAGCCTCCCAGCACAACAAGATGCATTCGCAGCTGCAACGGTGCTTTCAGAACCCGGCACTCAGACGGTGCCCAAAGTCCAGAATACATGCAGGAGCTCACACAAAACACAGCCTGATGATGCCCTCAGGGGCCGGCAGAAGTAGGGTGAGGGCCAGGGGCAGAAGGGCAGGCTGGCAATGTGCACAGAGAAGGCGGGCAGTGACCCTGCATGGGAACGTACGGCGTGTGACCAACCTGAGCGTCTGAACCTAAGATGCAGGTTTTGTGGAGTTTGGTCTTCCAGGACACTCCCAGCAATGGAGGTCCTGGCAGGGCCCCCAGAGAGCCATCTCCTCCTCGGCAAGGCCTGCCCCCTTCCCCTGGGGCCGTCTGGGCGGCAGCCCTCCACTGTCCTGTGCCTTCCTGTGCGCGGGGGCCTTGGGGAGGGGGGTCTGAGGAAGGTGGGTGGCAGATGCTTATGGCCTGTGGCAGATTGTTGTCTTGTTCTGACCTGTCCCTCTCGGCTGGAGGATGGCATTCTGCACCCCATTAATGTTGGGGGACCACATACTCGACTCAGCCAACGACCTACTGGGGGCTTCGTTACTCCTCACACCCAGGGAGCAGAATTAAGGGCCAGTGGGTGTCCCAGCATTGCCTGGGATGGACACCGACCTGCCTGTCCGAGTCCTGGAGCAAAGGCCATGCAGGGGCAGCAGAGTCGTCACAGGCGGACCTGTGGGGTGAGGGTGACATGGACGTGTGGTGGGCAACCACGGAAATGGGGGTGCTGCTCCGCTCCAGGGCATAACCTTGCCTGCTCTGATGGACATGGGGTCTCTGTGGGCACCTGGCCTGTTTTCCTCTTCTTTGTACCCCCGAAAGTTCTAAGAGTTGACCTCAGGCGGGACAGACGAGAAAATTCTGATCCGCTTCCCCCCACCCCCGCGTCCTGTCAGAGTGGTCATCACCAAGGACACTTGAGAAGGCTCGTGTCTGGAGATGTGGCACTGTGACAGCCACCCCCGGCACTCAGGGAGCAGCTGTCTACGTCCCGCGGTGCCTGGACAGGGACAAGAGCCCTCCTGAGTGTCCGTGGTGATGGCGCCCGTCACCCTGGTGGGCGAGGAGCTGAGCGAGGGCCCTTGGGGATGTCAGGAACGACAGGAAAATGAGCTGGTGACTGGGGTCCGCCCACTCGGGCTGCAATTACTTAATTTTCCTGGAAAATCATCATCGTCGTGATGAATAGTTAGCTGATTTCAGGGCAGACCGGCGCGCTTGATGTGAAGGACGTTCCGTTTGTCACTCGGGGAGGCTTGCTGAGGGCTCGCGCGGACGAGCCGTCCGCTTGGCTGGCTTCGCCCACAGCATCCGCCCCCACAGACCGAAGGAACAGGGGGTGCTTTTTAAAACTCGATGTTCCATGTTCACTTTCACACTCTTTCGATACCACTTCCATCCCCCGTTACGGGCTGGCTTGTGTCCCTGCCACACCCACATTTGGAAGTCTCCCCCTCAGGCCCGAGTGAGGGGCTGTATTTGCAGATGGGGCACCTGGGCAGAGGTAATTAGGCCGTGGCGAGGTCCGTAGGGAGGGCCCTGGCCCGGTCCGACCGGCAATGTGGATACACGGGCAGATGAGGGCACAGGCACGTGGCTCAAGGACACTGAAAGGGGTGGGAGAGAGGCCCCAGGAGAGACGACGCTGCCGCCGCCTTGATCTCGGATTTGTGGCCTCCGCACCTGTGGGGTCGTGACTCTGCTGTGGGAGCCCTGGCCGGTGGCCCTGGGTCCCAGCTGGAGCAGGCTGGGAAGCCCGCACTGTCCAGTCTGCCAGTGCCGGCCCTGGGGGCACCCGCTGTCCCCTCCCACCCCCGCCCGTAGCTCCTGTGTCTCCTCCGAACAGCCATTCACTTTCTAATCACGGGTCCGAAAACATGGGCAGCCTGTCCCTGTTCCTCACGCTGCTGACCCATGTGGTCGATGGGGGATGCTTTCTGGCATGTGCCACACCCCTTTACTTGGGGTCCCCTCCACAGAGAAGGGCTTGTGACAAAACTCTCCAGAACAGGAGCAAGAGGGAAGAGGACACAGCTGTGACGACATGGGCCTGTGATGAAACAGCTTCGGGACAGACCTCTTCGGCCCCTGGAGACTGGAGGGTGGGCTCCCATTGCCTGGGGCTTCCCTGCATCCAGGCCCCGGAGGCAGATGATCTAGAGCCAAGTCCACAGAACCAGGTGCCAGTGTGCCAGTGCCCAGTGAGAGGTGGCCTGTCACATGGCCTGGACTTGAGCAGGTACGACTGGAGCATCGCCTGTGCCGACCACCCGCAGAAGGCAAGAGCTGGCCCAAATCACAGCGAAGGTGGCAAGCTGGGCTGGGCGGCTGTTCCCTGAGACAGCTCGATGGGCCCTCACCCCACCTGCGGTCTCACCAGTGTGGCGAGAGTCACCTGGAGATCCATGGGCTCAGAGCCCCCGGAGCAGGTGGGCTGGATGCTGCCAACCTGCCCCTCCTGTCTGCTGCCTCCGGGACCTTCCTGGGTGATCCAGTCATTCATTCTCCAGCCTGACTGGGGCCAAGTTTGAGCCCTGGGGAGCCAGCGGCTCCCCCGAGTGACCTGCATCTCTGTCCTCCGAGCCTTCCCTCTCGGATTCACAGGACATGCCCATGAGGCAGATTCATTTCCTCATGCCCATGTTTGGGAAGGCATTTAGCCTCCTGGCCTGGAGCCCAGGTGCGAAGAAGGCGGGTCAGGAGAGAGAGGCCTGGAGGGTCTTCACCCAGGGCCCTGTGCCCTCACTGGGCAGTGCAGCCAGTCGCCTCGTCTGCCAAGTGCAGGGAGGGGCTGTGCCTTGTCTCGGGGTCCTAGGCTTTGGAAGTACTTGCACACGAAGCAGGTGCCCAGGGAACAGCATCCGTGAAGGTTTGGGATGAATGGAGTGTCCGTTCTGCTGACTTCAGAACAGAACGCACAGGGCTGAAGGGTGGGGTCATATCCACTGTTCTGCCCTGGACGCTGACCAAGGCCACTAAGATGGAGGGGGCAGCCCAAGCACCCTGGAGAGAGGTCGGGCAGCACGCTCAGGGGCGGGAGCCAGGGCGTGGATGTCTGTCAGTGCCCATCCCACGTGGGTCTCACATGAGTTTCAGGGAGCTCAGGGAAGACCCTGCAGAGATGCTGTCCCTGCCCCCATGAGGAAGGGAACTCAAGGTGGGGGGCTGGAGGAAGAGGCCGTGGGCCCCACAGCATGACAGACACAGAGGTGGGGCCAGTGGCTCTGATCCACTGCCCCTGTGTCCCAGGACAGCTGTCATCACCATCAGGACTGGGACTCCCCCTGGTCTGAGGACACTGGGGCAAGAACGGGGGGCTCCGTGCTGTGGAATCCAGGCTTCCTGTTCCTTCCTTCCTGGAGGTCCCCTCAGCTGTTGCTGCTCTGCTGGAAAAGCCTGCCCATACCGCCCCCGCTGATGTGGCTCAGTGGACTGAGCACCAGCCTGTGAACCAAAGGGTCGCTGGTTCGATTCCCAGTCAGGGCACATGCTTGGGTTGCAGGCCAGGTCCCCATTTGGGGGTTGCATGAGGCAACCACACACTGATGTTTCTCTCCCTCTCCATCTCCCTCCCTTTCCCTCTCTCTAAAAATAAATAAATAAAATCTTTAAAGAAAATCAAATGCCTGCCCTGTCCTCTTCCTGTGCATCTCCTTCCCCGTCACACGTTGGCCCCCCAGCCTGTGGGGTTCCCCACACCAAGCAAGCTTTCACACCAGCTGGGTGTCCAACAACTTCAGAGGTTAGGGGCCCAGCCCCACGGGACTACCTGCCCATCCCCCCACTTCAGAGGTCAGTGTCAGAAAGCAGGTCCCCAGGTCAGCCACAACTGCTATCTGACTGGCTACAAACCAGGGGCACCCATGACGGCCTCTTAGGTTGAATTACTTTGCTGTAACAGCTCACAGAGCTCAGGAAGCACTGACCTGCACTGACCCGTTTATTGAAGGGTGTGACAAAGGACACAGGTGGACAGCTGGATGAAGAGACTCCTATGGTGAGGCCCGGGGTGAGGCCTGGGAGGGTCCCAGTGCAGGGGCCTTGGTCCCCGTGGAGTTAGGGTGCATCAGTGTCCCAGCATGCAACGTGTTCGCTCGCCTGGAGGCTCTCCAAACCCTCTAGCAGTGGGGTTTGTTTGGGGGCTCCCTCGTATAGGCACAGTCAACTGTCAACTCCATTCCCAGCCCCTCTACCCTCTCTGGAGATTCGGGGTGGGGGTGCTGGACGTTCCCAACTCCTGACCGTGGCTCAGTGCTCCTGGTGCCCAGCCCCCTTCCAGGACCGCTCCTGTCACCCAAGAAATTCCAGGGATTCAGGAGCCCTGCGTCAGCAACCAGAGGCAGAGGCAAATGTTAGAACAAAAGACGCTCCTGGAGCTCTTATCTCTCGGGAAATTCCAAGGGTCTTAGGAGCTCCGTGCCTGGAACCAGGGGCCAGGCCCACCCTGCACCTTCTGTTATCTCGCAGCCTCTGTCTCCTGGGGGTGACGCCCAATTCCAGTCTTGCCCTGCCGGGGAGGCCATGCCAACCTGTCCTCCTTGGCAGCCCACGCCCCCGACCCGGGCTCTGAGGGGCGGCCCCCTCGGGCTCCGGGCTGGTCCTCCTCCCACATCTCTGTACCCCATGCCACCTCACCTGGCCCCGAGACTGGACCGCCACCTGCACACCAAGGACCTCCCACCCAGACTGGCTGCCCAAACTCGGACCTCCAGGTCTGAGCCAGAACCACCAGCCTACTCCCAGGGGTGTCACTCAGTCACCTGGGCCCCTGAGACACCTGCTGCCTGGCGCGGGCAGGGTCTATCTTCTTGGCCCATGGGGGCAGTCAGGGTGGACATAGACGACTCTCAGCTCTGTTTCTCGGGACACTTGTCTCTCCAGAGCCCACAGCCTGTGGGAAAGGCCTCCCGGAGACCTGGACGTTCCAGTCCCCAAGTTCTGTCTTCCCAGCTCCACGCTGTGAGTCCGTGAAGGCCCGTTGCCTCCTCTCACTTCTGCCACACCTTCTCCAGCTCTGGCCAGCGCAGGCTAGCTCCTTAGTTAAGGCTCCCGTCATCCCCTCCCTGCTGCAGCCTGCTCAGACTGGGGTGGGTGCTCAGCCTCTGGTGCACGCTCCAGGAAGCCCTGGACATGCTACACAGAGCCTCCCCGGAGAGGGTCAAGTTCACCTGCTGGTGCCCGGGCACCTGGCACAGGGCAGGTGCTCTGCAGAGGTGGGATCTCACTGCCCTGTGCCAGCGGCTGGCCCCCAAGCGAGGCAGCCTTGCCCTGCGGATGAGGGAGGGCCAGCCTGTTCCAGTGAGCGCCCACCGGCAATCCGAGGCTGCGCTTCTGTCTCACTCGCAGTCTGCATGACCTTGACCTGGGAGTCTCCTCCAACATGGGGCTGGGGGCTTCCTAGACAGAGGGCCGGCTCGGGCACCTCTGATCCCATCTCCCTGCCTTGTCTTGTGGTTAAGCAAAGCAGAGCTTTAAAGAGAATTTATTTTTCCAAATTGCAGAACAAAGAACACAATGTTTAGGAAGAAAACACATTGCTTACATTTGAGAAAAATTAGCAGCATTATATAATGAAAGAACTTGAAAGGGTTGACTCACCCCGGGCTGACATACATCTTTGACTAGTTTGTGAGATACTCATAAAATTACATCCTGTTAATTTAAGGCTTCTTATGCTAATTTTCAGTCAATTTTATTTGCCTACGAAATTTATTGGCGGCCTCCGGGGTAACAGCCGGGTTTGGTCCAAGTGTATGGGATCCTTTCTAAAAACCCCACGTGAGGAAAGGAAAACAGAAATCGGGGTGAGGACCAAAGGATGGGGGAACAGGGTCAGGGCACTCCTGGGCCAGGAGGGCCAGGCTCCCTGTGGTGCCTGAGGCCCTGCCTTCAGAGCTGAGCCAGGGCGAGGCTGAGGGACACGCTGGCCTGGTCCAGTGGCCGAGCAGCCTCCACTGGGTGCAGTCCCCTCACTGCACTGATGCGACAGCTGGGGGCATGGAGCCGTCGACGTTTCCTGCTGGTGGGCCTCCCCAGGAGAATGGAGATGGTCCGTGGCTCTGCACACGCCACAATTTCAAGTCGGCAAGAGGAAGAGGAGGCTCTTCCAGATGAGGAATGTCTGGTGACCCAGGACAGGACAGAGCAGCAAAGGCAGGCCCCTGTTACCCGCTGCCGCCCATCTCTGAGGGCACACAGGCAGTCTGCATTTGGGGCGTTCGGGCTGGGCCAGCCTCCTGGACGTGCCACAGAGCCCTGTTCCCAGAAGGGCCACACTGCTGTCGCCACCTTGAAAGTTCCTGTCAGGAAGCCCCAGGTTTTCATTGTGCTCAGGACCACACACCTCACGCAGCCAGCCCTGCCCCCGAGGTGGGGCCACAGAGCAGGGAAGAGCCAGGGGTCCGGGGCCACAACTCCCAGGCTGTTCCAGAAACTTCTCCTGGTCTTAGCCACTCCCTCCTTCTCCTCCAAGGGCGGAGCCAGACCACTTGGCTGGCCTCCAGAGATGGGGCAGTGGTGGGTGGGGCTCTGCCTGTCTCCCCAGGACAGCTGGGGGGAGGGGAAGGCAGGATGCACTAGAGAAGGGCAGGAAAGCTGGGTGGGGTAGGAGAGAGGCCTGGAGGCTCCAGGGAACAGGTGTGGGACTCGGTCCGGAGTGGGGAGCGTGAAAGATGAAAACTTCCACGTATTGAAACGGAGTTTTTCAGCACAGGGTCCAGGAGCCATTGGGCCCCCACCCTGGGCCCCAAAATGAGCCTCGACCCAAACCTCACATCCCGTATAAAAATCAACTCAAAATGGATCAAAAACGCAAGTGTAAACATGTAAAACTCTACAACTTCTAGAAACAACACTTGGAGAAAATTGGGGTGAAGTCTCCTTGGACGTGACACCCAAGGCCCAGACCGCAGAGGAAGCCGCGACACGCCGGGCTCTGTCAAGTGCGCGCCTCGTCACCGTGCAGAGGGCACGGGGCAGGGGCAGAGCAGCGCCTCACCTGCCGAAGGACCTGTACCCACAACAGGCGCAGAATTCTCAAAGCCCAAGCGTCTGAAAGCAAATAGTCCGGGATTAGAAGGTGGGCAGGAAGCAGGGACAGACACCTCACCAAACAGGAGACGCAGACGGTGCACGGACCCGCGGAAAAATGCACACTGCTGGCCGCCGCCGGGGAGACGCGAGGGAAAGCCACACTGAGATTCGCCACGTGCTGATCAGAACAGCTAAAAAGTAAAATGGGGACAAGCATAAGGAAAACATCATGTCCCCCAAAGGAGGAATATTCTACCAAAAAAAGTAGTGGCAGCCCCAAAGCTGGCAAAGGCGAGGAGAATGCCATTTCTCTCACACTGCCGCCGGGCACGTGCAGTGCCCGCTCTGGAGAGGCTCGGCGGTCCCTTTAGAAGCCACACACGCACTTGTGTTCTGAGCCAGAAACCGCGGTCCAGGGCCTGACCCCAGGGAGGCGAGGCCCTGTGTCCACATGCAGACCTGTGCCCGGGGCTCACAGCAGGTGTACTTGTGGCAGCCCCGAACGAGGACCCAAGTGCCCTTCAGTGGGCGAGTGGACCACAGGACCCCAATGGGCAGCGGAAAGGAAGCAGCTCTGAATCCAGGCAACAGGGGGGTGGGCTTGAGGGCGTTGTGCTAAGGGAGAAAAACTGGCTTCGAAAGTTACAGAGGATGTGACATCCTCTGTTCTCCAACAGAGTTAGAGAACACGCCAGCGCTTACCAGGGCTTAGAGACCGGGAGAGGGGAAGGAAGAGGGGACCGAGACAGTAGAGGGCAGTGAAAGGCGCCCTTGTGATGAAATGATTCTGCGTGCTGGTGGCAGCGGGCCCAGGAATCTACCAGAGCGAGAATGAAGGCCCGTTTTGCAGCCTCTGCCCCACCCCCTGCCCCGTGTGCGCGTTGAAGCCTAACCCTCAACGTAGTGACATGAGGAGCTGGAACCCTAAAGATGGCATTAGTGCCCTTGTAGGACACACCCCAGAGAGCTCGCCTCCCTCCCTCCACGAGGTCACAGCAACACGAGGGCCACCTGCAAACCAGGAAGAGTGTTCTCACCAGGAACTGAATGGCCGGCACCTTGAACTTGGACTTCCAGCTCCCAGACTGTGAGCGACAAATGTCTGTTGTCAAAGCCCCTGGTCTGTGGTGTTTCGCCACAGCAGCCTGAGGTGACCAGGATGGCACGTGACACTGGAGGGATCCAAGCACGGTCCATGAGTCACGCTGAGACCAGCTTCCCGATTTTGATGTTTTGCTGCGGTGATGTAAGGGGGCTGTCAGTGGGGGAACCCCGGGAGTGAGTACAAGACATCTCTGTACTCTTGTTGCAACCTCCCGTGACTCTACGATTATTTCCCTAAAAGAAGCTGTGGACAGGTCACGCGTCTGGCATGGGAGGGCTGGCATTGTGGGCGAAGGCTGAGCGCGGCGGAGGTAGGAGACACTGGAGAGACGCGTGGCGAGCAGACTTGTTCCAACAGTCCAGCGCCAGCTGCTAGGTCAGACATGCAGGGGAAGGGTAACTCAGGTGAGGGGGAAGGGGCGGGCCCCAACAAAGGTCCCCACCTGCCAGGCGCGGCAGGTGATCTCCAGGTCCCGAGCAGAGTGAATGTCCCTGGCCTGCTTTGCCCTCGGCTGTGGGGGGCACAGGCAGGGACTTTTATCTGCGTCCCCCAACACGCGCACCCCGGGAACTGCTCTAATCCCGGATGGAGCAGAGGGGCAGTGCTTCCAGCGACCACGCTGCCACCAGAGGAGGGTCTTCCGGGGCCCGCTGGGCCGCGAGGTGCAGCCCGGGCTTCCCGGCAGAGATTAGTAACTCCAGTCTTGCTTGGCACATGAGGAGCTATCCGCATCCCACTCTCCGAAGTTACATGAGGACACAATTTATCTTTAGCCCAGAGCCACCTGCTTGGTAATCTGTCTCTGTGTACCCAACTGATCCCGCTACGCGCACTTCGGCTGGGGCGGTGGCTGCCTGCGCAGAGAGCGGCGCTCTCCCCAGCGGGGCTGGACGGCGCGGGGTGGGCCGTCCAGGCTGTGGGCAGCCCTGCCCTTCCTGGGGCGGCAGGGCAGTCGGCCCTGGGCCAGGCTGGCCAGGGGCACGGAGCCATGAGGTCAAATCCTGGAGCCCTGACAAGAGGGCGTTGCCTGCAGACTGTGGGTCAGTAAGGTTATCTCTTCATTTTAACATCCCAGTCCCTCTTCTAGACAGATGTTTAAATTGGCTAATGAAAGTTCTGGAAGCATCCATGGCCCACACTGCCCAGTGTTAGATAAACTGTAAAATATGTGTCGTCTAACGTCCCAGTATGTCAGGGTATGAGCCCGCAGGAGAACAGAGTCGCCCCGAGTCCCGTGTTTGCCGAATCGTCCTCAGATGATTCTTCTTCCGGGTCCGTCCTGTGTCTCGACATCCATCCAACTCTTCCACGGACGGCAGTGTCTGCCGCCAGACATGCTGTTCTCGGGGGCTGAGAGGGAAAGAACAGCAAACGTGAGAGTGACCTACAGTGCGACGTGGCAGAGAGTGAGGGGCGTGTCAGCCCCGTAAGAAGGTGGCCCTGGGGGGACGTGGGCCCTTGGAGGGGGGCTGCTGCCTCACTGTCCAGGTGGGATAAGAGGACTGGCCCCGAGGAGGCTGGGCGCCATCAGGACAGACCTCACCAAGTGCCCTGACCAGCAGGTGCACGGTTCTCGTGGCCTTTTCCTGCGGAAAGTGCACGAGGTGTAGAGTTCCCTCTTGCAGTCGGGGGGCAGCAACGCGTTCACCGTTGTGGGCGGCCATCGCCACTGCCTGGTTCTCAAACTTGATCCTCATGCCCAGCGAGACCCCCCCACCTCCCCGTGATGGTCGGTTTTATGCGTCAGCTCCCCTGGGCCATGGCGGGGACTGAGGGAGGCCGACCGCCTGCCCCAGCGGGAGTGGGTGTCCTGCAATCTGTCGAGGACAATGGCAGCGGAGGGGCGAAGTCACTCTTCCCGCTTGAATTGGGATGCTGGTCTTCCCGGCTTGGACGCCATGCTCCTCATCCTCGGCCCTCCGGTGGAGCTTCGCTGCCGGTCTCCCTGCGTCTCCAGCCCACACACATCGGCCTCTGCAGTCATGAGCCAGGGCCTCGGAACCCGTCCCGTCCGTATATCCGTAATATCCTGCCGGTTCTGCGCCTCTGGGGACCGATCGAACCCCGGCCTAGCAAGCGATCACTCCTCGCTTCCCTCCTGCCCCTGGCAACCACCGGTCTGTCTTCTGTCTCTTCTGAGTTGCCTGTTCTGGACCCTCCATACAAACGGAATCACACAGCATGTGGCCTCTGTGCCTGGCTTTGTTAGCTCAGCACGTACGGCTCTCAGTTTACCCACGCTGCACCGGCACCCACACGCCGCTCCTTTTTACGGCCACGTAGCCTTCCGTTGTGTAGGTTGGCCACACTTTGTGGGTTCATCCTTTGAGGCTGCCTGGAGCCTCAGGGGGTCTCTGGGGCTTGGCCACATCCTCAGAGGCCATCGTGAAGGGCAGCGACTCCGTGTGACCGCCACAGCTGCGTCTCCAGTGCCATAGCTGTGCCCGGTGCCGAGTGGATTCTTGGTAGACATTTCCTGAGCCACGAATGGATGGATGCATGGAGGGATGAATGAGTGCAGTTGCCGGGGTAACAGTGGGAGCATCTGTGCTCTGGGCTCCTGGAGGGAAGAGGGGATGTGGCCGCTGCTAGGACCACTGTCCGCAGCCGCCTTTTGCAAGAAAAAAGGAGAGTGCAGAGCCCCAGACTGCGAGCGAGGGACTGGGCCGTGGGCCTCGGCTCTGCTGCACGTGGGCCTTGTCTCGCAGGGAGCCGAGTTCGTTCCCTGCGGCTGCCGTGACCATTGCCACACACTCAGTGGCTGAAAGCAGCGCCCTAACTGTGCTGGAGGTCACCAGCCTGACATGGGTCCCCTGGGGCTGAGGCCAGCGTGTCACCAGGCCCGGCTTCTCTGGAGGTGCTGAGAAGACAATCTGCTCCTGCCTTTTCCAGCCCCCGGAGGCTTGTGGCCCCTTTCCTGTCTTCTGGGCCGGCAGGCCCACCTTCCTTCAGCACATGCCTTTCTGGTCACGGCCAAGAGAGCCCCCCCACTTCAGGGCTCCTGTGATGAGACAGGGCCCCCTGGGTAACCCTGGCTCACAGCCCCTCTGAAGATGCTTCACGTCACCTCTGCAAAATCCCTTTTCTGTGGCAGGTGACATGGTCGCAGGTTCCTGGGGTTGGCTGTGACATTTTGGGGCGATTATTGTGTTGACCACAGAAGCCCCTTCGCCTGTCTGAGACTCAGTTTCCCCACAGGAGAAGACAAGCCAGATAATTCCCAAGGTCTTTCCCAGCTCTTGGAGTTGGGTGATTGATGTGGGAGAAGACCATGGCCTCTGACTGGGGGCAATTTATGTCATCGTTGGAGCCGGGCCCCCTGGGCACTCCCCGTCTGACCCGATGCTGTTAGACCTGCCCAGCTCTTTTGTCCCTGATCACCATGGCTGGGCTAGGATGGCGTGATTCTCTTCTCTGGGCAGGTGAGGGACACGAGCCTCAGAGAGGCCGGGTGACATTCCTGACATGACACGTCTGGAAATGGGAGCTTGAGCCCATCCGCTGTCCAGCCCTGGAGCTGCTGGTATCCTCCACAGTTTGCACAGGCGATGGGGGTGACATGCATACGTTTCAGGGTGCTTTTAAAAATCCAGTGAATCTTGCATATTTTAATTTGGTGCTTTTAGAAAGCTGAAACATGCAATTAATTTAGTCATTAATTTAAAAGTTTTTCAAACTGACTTTCTCAGTTAAAAAAAAAAAAGTAGAGCGTGTGGGGGAGCATCTGTTGATGGGATTTTAATGGTTCAGTTATTTGCTTTCTTAAGTCCTTTCTGGGTAGGAACAGGCTGCAGAGCACCCGTGGGAGGGGGTGTGCCGTCTGCAGCTGTGTGTCCCCTTCTCCTTTGAAGGCGCCCACACAGCTCCCCGGCCAGTGGCCGAGGAGACACCCACGTGGATGCGGCTTCTCACGTTCAGGAAGGGGCTGACCTCGTCTCCGGGGAGGTCAGCACACCCCCAGCATCGGGAGACGAGCTGTCATCTGCATCAAGTCCTTTCCCCGAAAGACCGAGAGCACCCAGCTCCCTTCTGCTTGGAGTGCACCCTTTTAGTAGTTCCGAGGTGTGTGTTTCCAGGGACAGAGCTCTCCGAGCACAGGGCAGGACCAGGCACATGTCACCACGAGGGGACAGGGGCTCGGGCAGCCCTGTCCCTGGCCATACCTGGGAGAGTCCAGTCAGCACCAAGTCGCCTTCCTGGCTCAGTCCCAGGGGGATGGGTACTTATGGGTCCCCTCATTGGGACTTTGTGGATGTCACTGGGGACCTCGGTGGTGTGATCCCTAGAATGGGTGTGATGTACCTATTTGCACAAGTGTCTTCTCACGGACTCCTTCATTCAAGGACAGTGAATTCACCGTCCTGGGAGCCCCGGGGGTAACAGGTGACAAATGTTTCCTGCCCTCCAGAGCTCACGGTCTCAGGGAAGAGACCCGTGGCCGGCCACTGCTCTGCGAAGCCGGTGACAGATGGCCCCCGTTTGTTGATTCACTCACTCCTTCACCCCACGCTTCTCGCAAGCTGCTTCTGTGTCCCAAACCGCGGGTGCTCACCAGCAAGGAGGCCACACGTGGAGCCGGGCAAACGTCAGGGGACACGCCACGCTTCCTGGGGGCGCCTCACAGACCTCAGCCTCGGAACACGAAAGCGCTTCCCGAGACTTGCTGACCACTTTGCCCTGAATACATGAGGTGAAACTTAATTTTTTTTGAAAACCACTTTTCAGAAACAGCAAATAATAGTAAACCCTCTGTTTTCTCTCCAAGTCAGGGGCCATTCTCTGTGCGCCTACTAAGGACTGGCAGCGGTCGGGGGGTGCCCACGGGGCAGGGGCATGAGGGGGACACAGCTCCGGCCCTGGGGAACTCGCGAGAGGCTGGGGAGAAGGAAGGTCGCAGCCGGTGGCACCGCTGTCCCCCACCGTGCAGTGCCCGGAGCTCCGCACGTGCTGTGGGTGGCCCTGGGCTCCCCGTCTCCTCGGGCACACCATCCGCCATCTCCCTGAGAACTGAGTGACTTCTGCTGGTCTCCTTCGTCCCGTCGCCTCACGGCACTCCTTAGAGACGCTTATGAACCTCGGCGCGGACCCAGCTCGAGGGTCAAGAGGGAGCTAGCAGGTTGTGTCCTTCCCACAGACGGCAGACCCACCCACGGTGTTTTCTCCTTGGGTGGGGCTCTCGCCACAAAGGCTCTGTCTTCTCCACTTGGAAACGCGGCCTGTTCGGGAAGCTGGGACACGCCATTAACCTGCTGATCAATTCAAAGGCTTTTGAAACAGACTTTCTCAGTTAAAACCAAAAGTGGGTGGAAGGGGGTGAATAAAGAGGGTGTCACAGTTGAACTGTGTCCCCCAAAAAGCATGTATTGAGGTCCTAACTCCAAGTACCTCAGAATGTGACCTTGTTTGGAACAGGGTCATGGCCGATAGACTTAGTTAGATTCAGATGAGGTCATACTGCAGGTGGGTGGACCCCAGAAAAGGAAACAGAGAGAGAGTGCCAGGTGAGACTCAGAGACATGAGGGAAGGGCGCTGTGTGAAGGCGGGGACAGGGTGGCCTTGGGTGACAGCGGCAGGCCCAGGTGCGGTGGCCTGGGATTGCTGGCCACCACCGGAGCCTTGATCTCATCCATCAGGCCTCCTGGACTGAAGCGACACGCCCCTGCTGCTTGCAGCTCCCCAGCCTGTGGACCTTTGCTTGGCTGCACCAAGACCCTCCCACAGAGGGGACACCAGCCTCCCCACGGGGCCCTGGCAGCCTTCAGAGGGCGTGGGGCGGACCTGGTGGTCCTGACTACGGTTTTCGTGGGTTTCTTCTCACTTTATACCCGGGGCCAGGTGCCCTGCCCCTCTGTACCCACGAGAATTCTCTGGCCGGTCTGGCACCGGGGGTCTCGGGCCGATGGCTCTTTCTGAAAGCCAGAGACGGTCTCAGATATTCATTGATCCATCCACCATGCCCCCAACCCCACCCGTGTCGGGGCTTCCCAAGGCGCCGAGGACCCTAACGTAAGACCGAAGCCCGTTTGCACTCAGTACATCTGGCATTGAGCTTCCCAAAGATCAGGAGCAAAGTTCTCCCAGGTCTGCCGGGCCCAGGGCTCTCTCCACCTGGCCTCCCTCCTGCTCACCTTCCGGTGCCCCGGCCAGGCCCCTCCGTCCCCTCCGACGCGTCAGCTGCCTCGCCCCTTTTCTGGGCACGGCACAGACAGCTATGTACAGGGACCGGGACATTTCCTACAAAACCACAGCGCCATTTCCCGACTCGGATGGAATGATTTTACTTCATATACAGTCGGTGTTCAAAACCTGGCAGTGCCCAGAATGTCGTTATGTTTATTTAATCTGTTCACATAAAATGTTATACTTACATATATGATGTTATTATTAAGTATTGAGTAGGCCAAAAAGTTCATACGGTTTTTCCTGTCAAATAAAAGACATTTTATTTTGTCTTTTCACCAACAACTTTATTGATCTGGATGTTTCGAATATGTCGGTTTTCGCCTGCGTGGTACAATGTTGATTGCTCTCCCTTAAGGTCTCAATGTGATCCACTGGTCTACCCACCGTGGAGCCTCGTCCAGAGAGACATCTCCAGCACGAAACTTCACAAACCATTTTTGACACGTTTGATCAGTCACAGCACCTTCTCCGTACACTGCACAAATCTTCTTTTGTGTTTTGGTTGTGTTTTTACGTTTCTTGATATAATGAAGCATAATTTGCTGAAAATGTTGCATATTTTCTTCCATCTTCAATATTAAAATGGCTGCGCAAAAATTCACCAGTTTTGATAAGTTTATTTTTAAATGCATGCTGCTTTGACAGCTGCCACAGTAATCTAACAAAATCATTTCAAATGAAGTTAAAGATGACTAAGTGCTACGAGGGCCGTCCTATGGAAAAAAAAACAAACGTTTTGTCC
>VMDR010004347.1:19085-61191 GCA_007922815.1 Macrotus californicus | reverse complement strand
TATCTATCTATCTATCTACCTATCTACCTACCTACCTACCTACCTACCTACCAACCAAAAGGGACTCTATGCAATGTCATGCTCTTTTTTTTTTAAGATTTTTATTTATTTAGAGAGAGGGGAAGGGAGGGAGAAAGAAAGGGAGAGAAACATTGGTTGCCTCTCATATGTGCCCTGACTGGGGACCAAACCCACATCCCAGATATGTGCCTTGAGTAGGAATTGAACCTGGGACCAAACCTGCAACCCAGGCATGTACCCCGATTGGAAATTGAACCAGCGATCTTTTACTTTGCGGGATGATGCCCAACCAACTGAACTACACCGTTCAGGGCTCAACGTCCTAAGTTCTAGCTCCTGTTCTGGGCTGTCTACCTACTGAGCAGCTGCTCTGGATTGTAATGAGCCTCTAGGGACTCTCTTGTCCTTTTAGATTAGGCCTAGGCCAGAGGTAGGCCTGATTGGCCTGGTCCATCTTTTCTTTCCCCCCATTCTTGAACTGGGTCTCACTAGCCTTCTGGATCTTATTGATGCAATAGAAGGTAGAGGACATTTTCTCTAAAAGCCTAAGTATAGCTGGGCTGAGCTGCATAGGCTTTGCTTCCTTTCCTCTGGGTCTCGGTATGTACCCTTTTTGAACTTGACCCTCTAATGGACTGGAAGACTTCCTGCGCTGCCTCGGTATGTACCCTTTTTGAACTTGACCCTCTAATGGACTGGAAGACTTCCTGCGCTGCTGCTTTTCCATACTGGCCTGGAATGAAGAAGAGAATGTGAACCTCCCTCAATGCTCCACAGAAGACTTTCCCTTGTCTACACTTTTTTGTGGCCCTCAATCTTTGTCCCTGGGGCTCATTTTGGCCTGGGCCTGTGGTTTCACAGCTCCCGTTTAGATGGAAGGGTGAACCTTCAGTTTTACAGTGACTGAGCTAAGCTATTAGAGTGCATAACTGAGGCGTTTTCACATTTTTTCATTGGGATGAAAGTAAGATGTAGAAGAAAGAAGTCTAAAATTTAAGCCCTCTGAGTTGGCCAGTCTGGCTCTTTGGCCTTGTGGGGTGACTCCATGTTTCCACTCCTTATTCTGTTTGGCTCCCGCCACAAATTAACATTCTGAAAGCTGTCCTGTCCTGTCTGTTCCCTTACCCTGGAAAAATATCACACTGCACTAGCATACCCAGGATGTTAGTTAGTAGTGGGAGATCAGTGTGGAATGGAGAGCCCATTAGGGGTTGGCGCGATGAGTTAGTTATGTGACGACCCTGTTGAAGTACTTCCTATTGTCTTTGGGTTGGCCCTCAGTGATTGGAATAAAGAGATGGTAATGTAACAAAAAATTGCTAGCATATGTCTTCAGCTTTTATTTTTTGCAGGTTAGTATAGTTCAAATAATAAATAAAATTCACTTCTTGTCATTCCGTCTTTGGGATAAATAAACCTTGGTTCTATCAAAATAAATTTTCAGTGTTTGTCTCGGCGTGGGAATTTGGGTGAAAGTTCATAGAATGTTGTTCTTCAGAAATTTCTGTTGAATTCTGCGGCCAAATTTTTAAAAAAATCTGAGTTGACTATAATGATGAAAAACTGTTCCTAAATATGTTGTGTAGGTTTCTAGCCGATATGAGTGTATTTGAGATACAAGCAAATAGATAAGAGCAAAATGCATTATGTTATCATTTTAAAAAATATTTTATTTATTTTTTAGAAAGGGGAAGGGAGGGAGAAAGAAAGGGAGAGAAACATCAATGTGTGGTTGCCTCTTGAATACCCCCAGTGGGGACCTGGCTCGCAACCCAGGCATGTGCCCTGACTGGGAATTGAACTGGTAACCCTTTGGTTTGTAGGCCACACTCAATCCACTGAGCCACACCAGCCAGGGCTGTTATCCTTATCTTAATGCCAAGTCCTTGTTCTGTGGTATGGCCTTCTGAGTTCCCAGGGTTTGTGTCTGATGAGGTTTCCAAAGCCAGAAATGGATTTGGCTAACTTTGGCTTGTTAGTCAGATCACCTTTGGAACATAGGAGTCAATCCAGGTGCCCAGAAAAGGGCTTTGGAGTGTGAGCATCTGTGGTCCCCATCTTATTTTCTGACTTCCAGTTCTGCATCAGTTGAAGTCATTATTTGCCTACTGATGACTTCAAGTTAGTTATGCAAATTCCATGAGTTGTTGGTGTGCTGATTCAAATGGTGTATCATAGTGTGTCTTTGCATATCCTGGGTCTTTTGTGTTTGTCGGTTGTTTTGTTGCTGGCCTTAACTCTGTCTGGTCCTAATCTGCAGTGGCTTTGTGTCTTTGATTCTCACCTTCTTTACATTTCAATTGTCAGAGATGGCCAATTTCAGTGGATGCTGGCCACCTCTAGTGGTCCCAGGCTCAACCTTCTGTTCTTATGGAGTAATCTTGGCTCCTCACATTGCTAAAAAAAATTTATTCAACATATTTCCAAAACATGAACTCTTCCTTTGCTGTCACTGGTGCCCTTCTTCAGGGCATTGCATTGAATCAGATACCGACAGTGACATCCCTGCAGTGTGGTGAAATGTAGAGCCTCTCAATCATCTGAGAATTAAGTTGTGCTGAGAACCACTTTACGTCAAATATCTCTTAGTGTTCTGAGTCTGTGAAAACTGGTGATGGGTGAATAGCATATGTGCTGATTCTTTATTAACCAGACTATTTGATTAATCCACATAAGAATTGTAACACTGGCTGAAACAGGTCAGCCTTGCTGGGAGACCTTCTGGAGTGATGAATAACAGTTGGGCATTTTGTTTGGAGTTGCTTAAACCCACAATACGCAATATTTAATTCTGAGCCTAATTTATAAGCATCTGTTGATTGAAACTCTGTTGCTAGTAAAATTGGATGCTTTATAGAGAGGAAATGGATGCCTGGGTCCAGTAGAAACAGAGAATTTTCATGGTATTCTCCTGTGTGTCTTTAGAACTTTGAACTGTGTGTCTATTTTACCTTGTGGAAACAGGAGAAAGGAAGGAAAGAATAAAAGAAGGGAGGAAAAACACACAGGGAACAACACAGCAATTAAGTAGTATTTCTAAGCCATATGCTTCTATACAGCACTTTGCAAAGCTCTTGGGAGATAAAAAAGTATATGTAAAAGAAACTTCAAAGATTCCTATTTATGAGTCTTCAGGGAAATGATCTCTAAACCTCTCAACAACCCCATAAAGTAGGCATTGTTAGGCGCATTTTGTAGGTGAAGAAATGGAAGCTGTTGAGGGTAGAGCTGGCAGCTGGACCAGGTGGGTCTGACTCCAACACTGCTATGCTGCCCATCTTGTCTGCTTGGGCTGCTGTGACAAAACATTGCAGACCGTATGGCTTAAACAAGAAGCATTTCTCATAGTTCTGAATTCACTGTCTGGTAAGGGCCCTCCCTCTTCATAAGTTGCAGATGGGTGCCCTCTTTCTGCACCCTTTTTTGGCAGAAAGAGAGATCTGGTCTCTTCATCCCCTTCTAAGGGCACCAATCCCATCATGGGGATTTTACCCTCATAACCTCACTCAAGCCCAGTTACCTCTCAAAGGCTCTCCCTACAAATATAATCACGTTGGAGATTAGGGCTTCAACATACGGATTTTGGGGGAGACACAAACATTCAGTCCATAGCACTGCCTCCCCATCAAAGATGTGGCATAAGAGATCTGCAAATGTTCTCTAATACCAACTCATTGCTGAAAACTGGCCCTGAGCTAAATTGCCATGTACCGGACATTTGACTGCTACTGTCTGTAGTTCCCATCCTCTCAGTCCTGTTTTCTCCAGTTGCCATGTTCTCTGCTTCCTTTTGTCCTCTTTCTTCTTATTGGGCCACCAGAGCAACTGAGGCTTTCAAGACACTATTCCATCCACCCACCCATCCACCCATTTCTTCATCCATCCATCCATACATCCATCCACCTACCCACTGTGCATTCACCATATACTCACTAATTCAGATATCACTGAGTACCTATCACATGTCTGGACTGAACTGGGTGCTGGGGATATAAAGTTAAACAAAATGGACATGGTTCCTGCCATCAGGTAGCCTAAGAGGAAGAGAAGCTTCTGTGTATAAATACATTTGGGGAACCTAACACACTAAGCTCATGTCCCTCTTGGAGACTCACCAGGCCTTTTAAGTGCCCTGTGATGTCTAGTGGTCAGAGTTTCTTCTTTTTTTAACTTCTTGAATATGAAATCATGGTCCCCTCTGTTTTCTTAGTTTTTATTTTTATTTTTGTTTTTTTTGAAACTCACAGAACATTCATTAACAAACTCCACAGGGTTGATCTTTGGATAGACATTTATTTTGGAAATAATAATGACTGAGGATTTCATTCATGAAGACTCAGTAACTTCACAATTTCATATATATCCAGTACAAAATAATTGAATTTAAGTGGGGGGCTTTAGTCCAAAGGAGAAATGTGAGGAATTTTAGACATTGTGACATGACTGGCAGGGTAATAACTTGGGGCAGCAGAAACCTTTCTGTGTGTCTCATGTCATATAAGGTAGTTGCTCACATCATCCCTGAAAAGACTGGCCCAAGACAAACAATGACAATAACAATAAAAACAAAAGGAGCAACAAAAAAGTGACACGATTATAAGGCAGTGGAACAGAAATGAGGAGTGCTGTACGAGAAAGATGATGTAGGCAGGAGACCATTAGGAGCAGACAGAATGATCAATACTGTCGGCTGAGAATGACCCTACAGAAGCTCATGAAATCATTTGAGAACATCTGAGAGAAGATAAGAGAGCCTCATCCAGGCCCAGGAAAGCCATCCCAGCTTAGGCAACATGGACCACACTCGCTGAACTCAGACTGAATTTGTTTTTGATACTGCACAGTTAAGCACCTACTTATGGAGCTTCGCTGGTTTTCAGTCTTTCCAGTTTCATCCATGGTCGCTCTGCCTCTCTGAGGAGGCTAGGTATCTGTGGGCTGGATAATGACACCCCAAAGAAATTAGGTCCTAATATGTGAACACTGTAAATGTTACCATATAAGGAAAATGGTCTTTGCAGGTGTGATTAAGGATCTTGACCCAGGGAAATTATCCTGGGTTATCTAGATGTGCCCTAAATCCAATCACAAGTGTCCTTATAAGAGGGAGGCAGAAGGGGATCATCCCTACAGAACAGAGTGGAAGGTGATGTGAAGATGGTGATGGAGATTGGAGTGATGTGGCCACATGCCAAGGAATACCAGCAGCCACCACTAGCCAGAAGGACAAAGAATGGGTTCTTTCTCCAAAGCCTCTGAGGGGCATATTGCATGTCAACACCTTGACTTTGGACATCTGGCCTCCAGATCCTGGGAGAATAAGTTTCTGTTGTTTTAAATTGTGGAGTTTGTGATGATTTGTTACAGCAGCCCTAGGACACTAACACAGATTGTATACTCTCTGAGGGCCGGTCAAGGTCTCCTCTGTATTTGTCCTGTACTCAGTATGCAGAGTTCTGCACATAGCAGGCACTCAACTACTTGAGTACTCCAGATGACTTCTTCACTAGTTCAGCAACTCAGAGCCTGAAGATTTGTTATTTAAAATTTTATCGGAAGAGAAACGAGACCAGCAAGATCTGGGTATTCATTTGTGAAAGAAGAAATTAATGCCCCCGAGGCTTAGTCTCTCATGAGTTTATTGCATCTTGAAGCTTGGATTTACACCACCTTTTAATGTAACAATTCCTCTGCTATGCTGGAATATTAATAATACCACCAAGAAGACTTTATCTAGCAGAACAAGAAAAGTGAGTCATTCCGGGCCATGGTTTGACATCTTAATTAGGCACTACCTTGCTGCTTTTCTTTTGCACTGACAGTATCTAAATGACAGTGTTCTGGGATTTCTGGATCACACACAAAGTGTCTCCTGCTCAAATCTTCCATGAAATATAATTTTGAAACTATGAGCTGGGTTCTTACTCAGGCGGAACCCTTAGTACATTTACTCGGACTAGCTGAATGGGAACTGCAGGATCAAGTTTGTTTTTACATATAGAGCGACTCCAGAAAATAACCTGGCATCCGGGCTCAGTAGACTGGCCTGGTGGTGAGCATTATTCTTCCCAATATTGTGGCATTTCTTATGGGTGTTTTGTTCTTCTCCTGCAGGGAGATTGAGTGTCTTCCAGGACATTCCTTTAGGATGTCAGGTACATTGTAAAGCAAGTAGGAGTTAAAGTAAACTGCTAGGGCATTTTCCTGGTTTCATTAAAGTAATGACAAAGGAAAGGGATGCTGCATACCATACAGCATTGAGGCTAGTATGATGATTTTGTTTTTGTTGACATATAGAGCATAGGTATCGGTTTCTCTATGTAGTTACTGTGAGATTGATCTTTAAAGTGCTTACACCATTGCCTGATGTCACATAGAAATGCTAATACGTACACCGCTAGAGTTTGCAAGATTTAGTCACTTTCACTGTTTTTAGTCAGAAGAGAGTATAGCAAATATTTGCAGATGTATGGCTGAACTGAAATTCCAGTTCATCTCCACCTTGGTTATGCAGATGGGTGGGGTGAGAATTAGATTCGGAAGAGACCTTTTCCCCATTAAAACTGAACTTGTATTTGCACTATTACCTTATCTTCTGACTGAGGTTGAAATTGAAATTAGACAGTATTGGCTTTAAGACAACCCACCTCATATGTCCAGTTAATGAAGCCCTTGGCTTGTTGTTGGCGCCATCCCCTTGTCTTGCTTCCGTATTTTAACTATGCTCCAAAGATGCCATTTATCCCTGACTTGCAATGGTTTGACCTAAGGTTATTGGGCTTTATGATTGGTGCAAAACTGATACACACTCAGAGGCCGTACAACTGGTACTCCACTGTGTTGCCAGCATGTTTTAGGTAGTGCGTTCTGTGTTTTCACATCCCATCATGTCTGCAAAATGCCCATTTGTGTCTCCTGCTTCTGGTGAGCAGAAGAGGATGGCAGTTACTGTTGAGACGAGACTCAGGATCACTGCCCAAATGTAAGTGTTCTCGCCATGTTTATGGTAGGTGTATTAAATACATTTTGATTTGTGATTTTTCAGTTTACTGGGGGTTTATTGGCATGTAACTTCATTGTAGATTGAAGAGCATCTGTAGGTTTTCCTCCTAACAGTTAAAACCTTATCACCAAAGTATTAAGTGGTGTGATTGGGACCTTATCTAAAAGGTTCACTATACAATTCCCTAGAGACAGGCCCATGTACCAGACATTGTATTATTTTATCTGAGACATAGCAGTTGCTCAGTAAATAATTATTTGACTGAATGAATGAATAATTGAATAATGATAAGAATCCACACGTTTTGATGTCAGCAAAGCCTTAACCAGCAGTTTAGGTGTCCTGGGTGTACATGAGTTACAACTCATCTTGTGGTGCAGATGGGCACAGGGAGTGTTCTTAGCAGTTGTTCAGTGACGCCCAGAGAAACACAATGTGAGCCGCAAAAGCAAGCCACCTGGGTAATTTTTAATTTTTGGATAGTCACATTAAATTATTTGAGTGATTTATTTGACTCAACATCTTAAAATATGACTTCAGCATGTAATCAGAATAAAGATTATTAATGAGCTATTTTGCATTCTTTGGTCTTTAAAATCCTGTGTGTATTTTATACTTAGAGTGCATCTGACTTGGCCTAGCCTCATTTCGAGTGCTCAAAAGCTGCATGTGGCTAGGGGCTACCATATTGGATAGCGCATGTTTGTGCCATCTGGAGGCCCCTATTTTAAAACATTACTCTTGCTAACTAGATGTAAAATTTGGATTTCATAAGCTGTTGAGTGGGATACATGTAGAGTCCTGTCAATGAGCTGATACAAAAATCATATCAGCTATGTAACTGAAATAAAATTTACAAAATAAAAATACACCATTTAGAGATATGTGGGGTCTATGACCAAGCTTCCATTAATCTGAGATTTAGGTTTTCTCCTGTGCTGTTGTGGGGCAAGTTACTTACCTTCTCTGAAGCCTCAGCTTTCTCTCCTATAAAATGGGGTATTTGCTTCGATGCATAGCAATGACCTTCGCAAAAGGTTTAATGCTGAGACATTCGGTTCTCCTTGTTAGCTGGAGTTAGTTCTTATTTAGTGTTTTCTTTTGCACCAAAAACTCCAGAAAAAATGAGTGATTTCTCTCCTTTATTGGCTAATCTTTTCATATCCGCCCCCCCAAGTCAAGTCCCCATTGTGGCAAGAATTTTGATGCTATTATTTGATGAAAACAAGACAATTGATTTTGATTTTTTTAATACTTTACTGTTGTTAAATTACAGTTGTCTGCCCTTCCCCTGCCCCACTCCCCCCCCCACCCCAGCCAAACCCACCTCCCTCCCTTGCTTCCACTCTCCCCTTTGGTTTTGTCCATGTGTCCTTTATAGTGGTTCCTAAAAACCTTTCCCCCCCCTTATCCCCTCCCACCTCCCCTCTGGTTGCTGTCAGATTGTTCTTAATTTCAATGTCTCTGGTTATATTTTGCTTACTTTTTTCTTTTGTTGATTATGTTCCAGTTAAAGGTGAGATCATATGGTGTTTGTCCCTCACCACCTGGCTTATTTCACTTAGCATAATGCTCTTCAGTTCCATCCATGCTGTTGCAAAGGGTAGGGGTTCCTTCTTTCTCTCTGCTGCGTAGAATTCCATTGTGTAAATGTACCATCGTTTTTTGATCCACTCATTGACTGATGGGCACTTAGGTTGCTTCCAGCACTTGGCTACTGTAAATTGTGCTGCTATGAACATTGGGGTGCATAGGTTCTTTTGGATTGGTGTTTCAGGGCTCTTAGGGTATAATTCCAGCAGTGGAATTGCTGGGTCAAAAGGCAGTTCCATTTTTTGATTTCTGAGGAAATTCCATACTGCTTTCCATAGTGGCTGCACCAGTCTGCATTCCCACCAACAGTGCACTAGGGTTCCCTTTTCTCCACATCCTCTCCAACACTTGCTTGTTGATTTGTTTATGATGACCATTCTGACCAGTGTCAGGTGGTATCTCATTGTGGTTTTAATTTGTCCCTCCCTGATGGCTAGTGATGCTGAGCATCTTTTCATATGTCTCTGGGCCCTCTGTATGTCCTCCTTGGGGAAATGTCTGTTCAAGACTTTTGCCCATTTTTAAATTGGGTTTTTTGTCTTCCTGGAGTGGAATGGTGTTTTTTTTAAAAATCAGTTCAGTGTGGCCTCCTCCAGGTAGCTCCTGTACAGGGGGCTGTGGAAGGTGTCAAGAAATACATCCTGGCATTTACATGTAGGAAAACTTGGGAGACCCTTAGTTAACTTTCTTGAGCTAATGAACTGAATTTGCATATTCTCTTAATGCATTTCCATTAAACCTATCAATATCATGCCAGCATCTGTGATCTAGTGGGGAAAGGAGATCATGATAGATAATTGATTATAGATACATCTAGGCTATTCATTCTACCTAAGACCTATTTCATCTGCTGTTGCATTTATACATTTTGGGAATATGAAATTTATCATAGGGGAATGTTCTTAGCGATTGTTTCTTTACCTTGCTTCGGGTAAGGGTAAAATAAATAATAAGAAATCACTGGAGCCCTGGCTGAGTAGCTCAGTTGCTCAGTTGCTCAGTTGCCCAATACTCTAAAGTTGTACGTTTGATCTCTGGTCAGGGCACATACAAGAATCAACCTTTCTCTCTCTAAAAATAAAATAAAAGAAAACGAAAAAGAAAAGCTCTTGCAAACAAGAGTAGCTATGAAAAAATTACTGGAGATATTAGGTAAAATTTCTTTCAGTATTCTACCAAAGCTTATCTAAGCTTGGTCAAATACTTGTTTTTTTGTGTGTGTGATATAAATTGTTTGGAATATAGACTTTCTCTCACACTCGCTAAGAAATTTTGTGTGATTTAAGTACCTTTATGAACATCTAGTCATTACGTCTAAGAATAGTGGTGATCTTTGTATTAAAGGTGGGCGACCACCAGAAGTCTGTTCTTGGGAATCCACAGTAAGTTTGCTGTTGCTTTCACTAATAATTAAGCAGTGTTTTATCTTCCCTTAATTGTTGGTGGCAAAATACTTATCAAGGGAAGAGTTTATAATTTCAGCAACAATTGACAAAATCCTGACAGACTTAGTGAGAATATTATAATTATTGAGGCTGGTGTTGATTAAAATTCTTCTATTGTCCATATTTCCAAAGACCTTTTTTGAGTAGTATCAAATTTTGGCCCCCACACAGTTGGACTTTGAAAAATAATTAACTCTGTCTGAAAACAGAGCTCTAAAGCCCTGACCAGGTAACTCTGTTGGTTGGAGCATCATCCAGTACACCAAAAGGTTGTGGGTTTGATCTCTGATCAGTGCACATGTGTAGGTTGAGAGTTTGATCCCTGGATGGGGAACATAGGGAAGGAGGCAACAGATCGATGTTTCTCTGTCTCTCTCTCCCTTCCTCTCTCTCTAAAATCAATGAACATATCCTTGGGTGGGGCTTAAAATTTTTTTTGAAAACCAGAGCTCTAAAATGCCTTAGTAAAAGCAACATACCATTGCTAAACATTATCTTTTCACATAAATTAGAATTCTGTTTTTTTTTGTTTTCATCCTTATGTAAATTAAAAAATATACACAAAAATACACAAAGCTGGCCCTTGTATTTTTTACATTGCATGACACAGATAACTGTTTAGTTGAAATAAACATTCATTTAAATGGAGAAAATGGAGCCACTCCTATCCTTTCTTTAAAAGTGTTGCTGGGGAAATATTTGAGTACCAACGATAGCGAGTCTGCATCACTATGAATGCCATGGTTTCCCATTTCTCTGAATCACTGGTTGTAGATACCATACATTTGGCTGGTTTTTGAATAGGTGAAAATTGGCAAGCCTAATGCATTTTCTTTGAGGGAGATCAGTCTGAGGGTCCCTTTTGCTGGGAGGTTAAGGGCATTGGACATCTTTTCTGATCTTTTCTTTGACATAGTTCACCTTAATGAAAACGTTGGAAACCGTTCTCTGAGGGAGGGTAAAGTCTGTCTGATTTTGCATTGCATTTTATCTTGTGTGGAATGTGCACCGAAGGGGAACCCTCTCTGCAGAACTTCTGGAACAAGTTGTATTGGTGTGGTATTGAAGGGGTGGATGAGATGAGGGCATATTTTCCCTCCTGTGGAAATAAGATAATCACTCTCAGTGCCTCTCTTAGTCAGGAAGCAGTGACAAAGCTATAGATACCGTATCTAACTTAAGAAAAATGAAGTAGTTTATTTGGAGGGAAAAGAGGAAAGAAGAAAAGAGGGAGTAACTTGAAAATAGAGGTACTTGTTTTTTTCTACACCCAAATCTGGTGTTTCATGAAGTTTGTTTGTAAAGAAACCCAGCAGTCTAGGCGTGGTGAACAATACAATATACAGAAGACGTATAATAGAATTGTACACCTGAAACCTATATACTTTTATTGACCAGTGCAACTCTGATAAATTCAAAAAAATTAAAATATTAAAAAAGAACAAAGTGAAATGGGTGTGTGGGTATTATCTACTACTGTATTCAACTTTATTTGTATACTTGGTAGTCAGCTACTCATACTTGGTAGCGCAAAAAATAAATGGTATATGAACCAAAAAAAAAAAGAAGCCGAGTGGGTGTGAACCATTTTCCATCATGAGATTATGTTTTCTAGACTCTTGTTTCAGCTTTGTTCGGACAATAGCTGGGAGTAGAGTAATTTTCCTCCTTGGGCCTAAGCTCTTAATTATTTGGTAAGACACTTCTTATCACCAAGGGAACAAGAGGTAGGTCTAGACGACATTTTCAAACCTAGTAAATATTTATTGTATGAAATATCAATCAACTGATGTGTTAGCAGGAAATCCTAGGATATTTTCCTTTATGATAATGAAAAACTATATCTCAATTATTTTTCCAGAGGGCTTTTGTTTTCCTTTGTGATTACTGACCCAGGATTGAAAATTTACTTTTTATACTACATGATGATGTTGAATACTTAGGGATACTTGGTGTATCTCATAATTTGAGCTTTATTCTCAATAATAACTGTGAGTATAGAGTCCAGGACATTAGTCTTTACTTGATTCAAAAGCCCGGACAATAGGATAGATAGATAGATTTAACACAGATTTCAAATATTTTTCTTTCCAATGAGGCAAGGGCCAATGTACTTACTATGAACTGTGAAAGCATGTCAGCTGATGTTGTTAACGTGGCTTGACACTGTCAGAGATGGTTCGTCCTGGGCAGGTTCTTGGATTGTGAGAGTGGCGAGAGTGGTCCTTTGTACCGTAGCTGAGTGATTTCCCTAAGGGAGGGTAGTTACAGGGCTTGAGATAAGGCCTTACTCTACTGTGCAGACTGTGTCCCTTCTTGCTTTTATGATTTGGGTGATCATCCAAGGGAAAGTGGAATTGATTATTTTTTAAGTTGTTAGTTTAGGTATCCTCTCGTGAAAAATCTACACGATTACCACACAAATTCAATGAAGAATTTTTATCCTTCTATTTTCCAATCTCCAAAATTGGCCTTTGCAGCCCCCCTCCCCTTCCTTCCCTTTCTCCTCCCTCCCCTCCCCTCCAAGAACATACTTACTGCTTTCAGAGAGAAGGGGAAGGAGAGAAACAGAGAGGAAAAGAAACATCGATGTGAGAGAGAAACATCAATTGGTTGCCTCTCCTAAGCACCCAGACTGGGGACTGAACCTGCAACCTAGGCATGTGTCCTGCGCAGGAATTGAACCCATGACCTTTCGGTTTACAGGACGATGCTCCAACCAGCTGAGCCAAACGATCCAGGGCCCCTGACTTCATTCATTCTGTTTTTGTGTTCCTTTTGCTGTTCTCATACAGGCCATGTCTTGCAAGTCTGTGTTTGGGTTCATTTTTCTTTGCATAAATCCAGGGAATCATAAAATCATGCCAAAGCCAGTTTTCTTTTCTTTTTTTAAAAAATATTTTTTTTTATTGTTTTTTTCTCACACGAGGACATGCTCATTGATTTTAGAGAGAGGGGAAAAGGGGAACAGAGAGGGAGAGAAACACTGATGTGAGAGAGAAACATTGATTATCACTTTCTTGTACGTGCTCCAGACTGGGGACTGAACCCACAACCTAGGCATGTACCCTGACCAGGAATTGAACCTGCGACCTTTCTGTTCATGGGATGATGCTCCAACCAACTGAGCCATGCTGGCCAGGGCCAAAGCCAGTTGTCTTGACACCACCAAAATGGGTTCTGAATCCAAATACAAAGATGATATCTGATGTGATCTTACACATTTGGCTAGCTAGCTTTTCCTCAATTTCTGTCTTAGGTACTGTTGCCTTCCCAGGGTGAAGGATGTCAATGATCACTTGTTTCCACTGTAGTAGTGTGTCGGTCATGAACTTTTCCTGGTTTGGATAGTTACTGTGTTGTTTGTGATGGCAGCCAATATTTAAGCAGCCGGGGAGGAAAAGAGGGCCACTCTACACTGCCCAATCATATCAATGTATGGAAGGATCCTGGGCAACTGGGGCATGGCCAGACCTGGAGTTGGAATCAGTTTTAAGGACTATTTATCACTAGTAGAGTTGAAATTTCCCTGAAAGGCTGTTCTTCTACATTTCATCATGGACAAGCTGGTCAGGTACCTACCTTTTGAGCACTGGAGACTTGCAGTAAAATGGCTTACAAATGTTGAACACCCTGTAATATTAAGTGTATTGCAATATGCTCAAGTTTTTATAGTTACCACTGCATGCAATAAAAGCAAACCACTCAAACTCCATTGATTGTTGAAGTTCATTGCAGGCAAAGAAGGGCCACCACAAGGCATAGTATTGCCTTTAGGAAGATCCTGGCTTCCACAAGACAACTCCTAGCACTCGCTGTAAAACCTCTGTAGTCTGGCTTATTCGTCACTCGGTATTCCTGAAATAGAAATTCTGTGGCAGGAGCCCGGGATTAATTTTGATTAGTATTTGGCTATCCATAATTTAATTAAAAAACACATCATCAAAGTTAAGTCTGTGCAAGCAAGTATCCGGAATAATATGGTGATTTTACCCCTATATTATTTTACAATAATATAGTGATGGTCCTCACTTTCGAGAGAGGACACTATGAATGTGGGCGATTGGACCACTGTTTGAAAGTGAGTGTACATTATTAACTGCTTCCAGCACTGAAAGCTTTTATCCCTAGGCAATTTGGATTCTTCTGTTACAGTGGATGGCCTCTAGGAATGTCTTCTGTCCTCTCATTCTGCAGATGGTGGCTAGTGAATATTAAAATCATACGTCTGCACACATTTTAAAATGCTGCGATGTAGACTCCTCGTTTGCCACTGCATACTGAGTGTGTGGAGCTGCAAGTGTCCCTCCTTAATTAGAGGGCTCGACATTTCTAAAACTAACCAATGAGGATGCAGTAGTGAATCGCTTCTTCCATGCCGAAATGCCAAGCTTCTGTTTTATGGCACTAAAGATGAAGTCCAACAGAGTAGTTGCTATTCTGAGCATCGGTATTTTTTGCCTCAATCAACTTGCTGATCCAGCCTTTGTGTAATAAAAATGGACCTCTGCACCTCTGAAAGTGTTTTAAATTTAGACAAATTTATGTTTTATCAAAAGGTTAATCCTGACAAATTATTGTAAATTATTTCTGGAAGGTTTGCTACAGGTGCAGTTGAATTAATTCTATACTGTGCACAGCCAGATGTATATTTTAGGAAAGCTTTGCTGCATTTTCTGTGGTAAAAGTAGAACTAGAGGACCAGGGATGCTCACAGTGGGACCAGGATCTTTGCCCTACTGTGCAGATAAATGTTTGTGAAAGGTTAAATGGGAGCTTTAACATGCCTCATTGCAGCACTCTACTTCCTGGTATAACCCTTTTATTTCTGTCTTTGTAATTTTTTTTCCCTTTTCAGTTTCTCTTTTTAGTAGGAAGGTAAAACCCCTATTCATTTATCTTCTGGAAGGATGTTTTCTTTGTGTTTTCTTGACAGGCTCTTCTCATACCCATTGTTTCTGGAAACAGGAGGACTTTTTTTCTCTTCTGTGCTTTCTGGGTCACACAGATGCAAAGAGAGAGTGAAACAAAAGTGGGTCTTGAGAGAGGAATATAAATTAGTGTTTCAAACAAACCAGAAAGAAAAAAGAAAGAGAAAAGAAGTATTGAGCATGTAAGTCCAGGAGATGGCTTGATAAATGGAAGAGATAAATTAATGTAGATGCAGCCCCTGCCTTGGAGGGGCTTACACTCGGAGACCCACACGTGACAGAATGTATTAACAGCAACTCGTGAACTAGTGTACTGCCGTTTCAGAACTTTCTGCAGTGAAAAGTGCATTTCTTCGCTAGGACCACAGATTGGTGGCTCGAGCAATGGGAATTTATGCTCTCAGACTCTGGAAGCTGGAAATCCAAGATCGGGGTGTTGGTAGGGTTGGTTTCTCCTGAGGGCTATAAAAGAAGGGTCTATTCAGTGCCCCTCTCTTTGGCTTATACATGGCCATCTTCTCCCTATGTCTTTTCATATCATCTCTGTATGTGTGTGTGTCCAAATATCTTTTTTCTATAAGAACACCAGTCATACTGGATTAGGACCCACCCTAATGACCTCATTTTAATGTAATTGCTTTCTGAAAGACCCTCTCTCCACATGCAGCCACACTGTGGGGCACTGGGCGGTAGGAATTCAACCTGTGAATTTTGGGGACACAAACGGTTGCACTTGATGCTAACACTCATATTTCTTATCCATTTCTTTCCACTGTTCTTTCAAGTATCCAAGAAGTCAGAACTTTCAGGGTTTTGTAGTTTCTTTCAACTCTCCTATGCTAATGACCTGAAATGGCTTTTAGGATTTCTCGACAAATTTTGAAATTCTATTATAACATATCAGTGGGTGATTTATCACTTCTTATTTTCTGGTACACTTTATTGGTCTGATATTGAATAAAACAGTGAGCAAACTAGGAAAGAATATTCAAAAGAAAAAATGATGTTGGGTCAGTCCTTATTTCAGGAACATCACCATCATCAAACATTTCCCGAATACCTGTCACATGAGCCCTTTCAGATAGTTCTGAGGTCGATGGATTGTTTCTTTTCAGTATGTCTGCTGAATGAAGAATTCTTGGGAGAAAAAAGGCATGAGAATATCATCTCTCGGGTATATTTTTTCATAAATCTTGTTAAGTAGAAAATACATAAGAAAAGCACCCTGATCTTATATATACCATTTAATGGATTATCACACAGTAAACTCTTTAGGTGACCTGTGTTGATGGTTCCCTTTTTGTGCCTCTGAATTACCATTCCTCCCAAGAGTAACTATTGTTAAGACTTTTATTACCAGAGATAGAAGTTGTATATTGTTTTGAATCAATGTAAATGGAATCACATACTATGTACTTTATTGTGTGTGGCTTCTTTTGCTCAACCTTTTTTTTTTTTTTTGGTGAGTTTCAGCCATGTTGCTAAGTGTAGCCGAAGTTTCTTTATTTTCGTTGCTGTGCAGTTTTCAACTGTTTGCATACGCCGCACTGTGTTTATCCTTTCTGCTGCTGGTGGACATGGGGTCATTTCCAGTTCAAAGTGCGACTGTGAACATTCTTATAAATGTCTCTTGCTGAACATATGTATGTATTTCTTTTGCAAGATAGAGTTGCTAGGTCACAGCACATACTAACCTTTAGTAGTTACTGTCAAAGCGTTTTCTAAAAGTGCTTGTACCAATTTACACTTCCATCAATGAAGGAGAGCTCTGTTTGTTGCCACAGCTTTGCTAGTACTTGATACTACCATCAATTTTTAGTTGAACCATTCTCTTGGGTCAGTAGTGGAGTCTCATGGTGATTTTCTGTTAAACTTCCCTGATGACAAGTGATTTTGAAAATCTTTTTATCTGTTTCGATCATTCAAATATCTTCATTTGTGAGGTTGTTTAAAGTAGTCATGGCCATGGAAACATCCCTCATGTTCCCCAATCTCTTCTAAGTCTTAAGTAGATAATGGATTGATCTTTCTGCACATTTTGGTTTTTTATTGCTAAGGTAAAGGGGTTGATTTGCTTGGGCGGTCTAGGTTTATACTTAAAAACAGCATCTTTATTCACTCTAATAAGTTTGGACAATAAATTTATGGACCCAGTTGGGTAATAAATTTATGATCACCCTCTTTATACCCGCCATCTCTTCTACATTATTTAAAAGTTTGCCACCCGAAACCACTCATTCATTTATTGTATGGTTGCTGGGCTCTTACTCTATGTCAGGTAGTTGGATAAGCATTGCGAATATAAAGATACATAAGGCATCTCCACCCTGAAGCTCCTAAGTATTGTGGAAGGAACAGATTATAGAAGAACAATTTTTACATGATTTAATCATAGCTCTGTAATCATAACTCTAAGTTCCAGTGGAGCTAGAATATTTCTACAAGAAGAATATCTATGCTAATGAAATGATTTGTTATACCCAGTAGCTTGTGTTGATGATTTACAATATGTTTTATGCTACTAATAGCGACTTAGCAATTATATTTGGACTAAATCACTGAGAAAATTCATTGTATGTTTTTCTCTAGCCTTGTGAAGGCAATAGTTTAAAAAATATCCCTCTTGGCATTCCATTTGTCTCGAGGTCTGAGTCTGTGCTGTATATTCATAGCCAGATAACTCTATCATCAATTGCTTCATGGAATTCATGTTGTGGGCACAAGCTTGAAACCTTTGTGTTATGGTAAGAGAAACTTGTCTTAATGAGCTGAACTAAATGTCTCTTTAAAATAACCATTCTGGGTCCTCTGTCCTCATTCAGTTGGATCCAGCTGTGTTTAAAAGGCAATCTAATACTGCCTCTTACCTACCAGTAATATGGCTTTAATTTAAAGGTGTCCTGTTGTCACATCTGCCCAGGTGTTCAGCTCTCACTTGGTGTTCACTCCCCTGTGTGATTGAATTGTAAACACCGTCTTGTCCATTTCCTCGATTGGATTGTGATCAGCACAAAATTCCTGGTACCTGGCATGATGCCCAATAAAATTAGGTGTTCTGGTCAGTAAATGAATGAGGATAAGCAAATAACATTAGAAACCAAACCCATTCATTCTTTCTTTCCACAGGTAATTACTGAAGACCTATAAGGTGCCTGGCACAGAGCTAGGCACAGAGCTAGGCACTGGGGCTGGGTCAGTGCAGCCCCAAACAGACAAGCCAACTGCTCCAGTAGGCTTAGAGTTGTGGGGTGAGGAAGTAGGCAATAATTAAGGAATCACATGAAGCAGTGTTTAGTTACCAACTGAGACAAATGCTTTGAATCAAAGAAGCAGGTGACAAATAAGCCTGGCCCAGATTTGGGGGCTTGGAGGGATTTACAAAGAAAATAGCACTTGAGATCTAAAGGATGAACAGGAACTCACTAGAGGCAGGAGGTGGGGCAGGCCAGAAAGCATCTCAGGCTGAGAAAATGGTCTGTGCGAAGGCCTTGTGTTGGAAGGGGACATGGTGTGCTGGGCCACAGGGATTTCCAGAAAAGGTGAACCTGAGAAGACAGGTCAGGGTTGGACCACCGGGGCCTACCAAGCTTCAGTGAAGATGCTGTTCTTTAAGAGCAATGGTTTGCATTTTAGAGGTTGCACGGGGGAGGTATAGGAGTGCTGTGATCAGATTTGTACTTTATAAGGATCACCCTGTGCTCATTATTTTGCAAAAATAAAGGGAAAAAATTAAATATTTCTCCTCACTTTGCTGTATAATCTCTCAAAGCAACTGAATAGCACAGGAAGGGAAGATTCTCTATAGAAGTGTTCCAGCTAACACATGAAAAGGAGTCATAGGATACCAGCGTTTTGCAGTCTGTAATGAATTATGTGTCTGGGCAATAATTATCAATAGCTGTTAACAGCACAAAAAGAGAGACATTTTGTGATTGATTACTGGAAGTATACAATACCACCATTTGGTAGAGTTGTCAAAAAGCAAACCTGAACTGACCAAGCTTCTAGACCTGACTAGCGTTATTTTCAGAAAATGGGAGGGGTAGAGGAGTACGCTACCCACATCCACATGGAGATGCAGTAAGTAGTTAGTATACAGGTCCTGAGATTCTACAGTGCCAACAACCTGGGTTATTTCAATAGAGAAATTGCCAGGGGGAGAAAAAAGAGGTGGAGGGGGAAACCTATGGATTAAAACTTATACACTGGAAATTTACATAAATGTATAGACCCTATTTGGTTTCTGATTTGAACACATTAAAATAAGATAAAACATTTAGGACACAGTTGGGATAACTGGATATTTAAGGATATTGAGGGATTATTATTAGTTGTTGTTGTGTAATAATGTTATTTTGATAATGTTTAAAGAACAAGTGCTATCTTGTAGAGATACACACTGAAATATTTATGAAAATGAGGGACATGATGCCTGGGATTTGCTCCCAGGGTGGGTACGGATGGATGAATGCTGAGCCTGGAGAGTGGGTCCACGTTAGTTCATGTGATTTTTCTCTCTACTTTTGTTTATGCTTAAAAACATTTTTCATCATAAAAAGTTTTGAAAAGTTATAGGGAGGGAAAAACAAGAGATTGCTCTGGGTTTGACTTTTCGCCTCACACTGCCCACCGCCCCTGCCAAATACTAAGTATGTTCATGTGAAAATTTTATCAACTATTCACATTTTAAGTGTTAATATATTGACATATTTTAATATCTTGATATATTAGTATATTTTAATGCCTATTAGGAGATTAATCTTTTGGAAAATTAATCCTGTGAATTGTGAAGAATTTGGATTCTTAGGAGAAATCTAATAAAAACAATAAATAGCATTGATAATCCCCTCATCTGGAAGAGCTATAGTTGATATCTTTAGGTATTCAGTCACATTAAGTATATCTGTATGTACATTACAGTCCACTGTGAACATTGTGAACAAAGGCATTAGAAATTTTTTACAGACAACTTTTAGTGGTCATTTTAGTGCTACATCATGTAGACATTAATGGCAAAATTTTAATTATTTAGTTCCCTCTTGTTGAACATTTAGGGCATTTTTTTGTTTACTTGTTTTTAACTTACTACTGTGTAGATAATGCTCTAATGAGGAGCCTGACAGATACATCTTCGTGTACCCCTTGACCACTTCCTTAAAGCAGGTTCCTGTAATTGAACAGCTGGGTTAATGGGCATGTATTTTTATAGTGCTTGATCCAAATGGTAACGCTTTTTTGCACTCCCATGAGCTGTGTATGAGAATCCTTGTTTTTCTTCTGTGCCCTCAACTCTGAATATTTCTGTAATTTTGGGGGCCAGTTTTATGATGAAAAATGGCATTAAGTTGCTTTAACTTGCATTTCTCTGATTACCATTGAGCTTAAACATTTTTTATTTATTACTATATTAGTCTTTCCATTATAAGATGTGTCCTTTGTATGTCTTTCTGTTTGTACATTCCTTCCATTATTAATTGTACAAACTCTGTATATTTAGGACAGTTTCACTTTGTTAGTCACATTGCAATAATTTTCTATACATGTTTTTAAATTCAGCTTATGGTATTTTATGGTATAGATTTTTTAATAATTTTATATCCTCAGATTGATTAATCTTTTTGTTCACGGATTCTCTCTTTGGTATTATAAAATCCTTACTATTTCAAAATTGCTATATTTGCCTTTCACCCCTTGTATGTTTTACTTCTACAATTGACTCTTTAATTCACACAGACCTTACTTTCCTATATTATTTAGAACAGAGATCGAATATTATTTTTCTAGTAGTCTCCAGTTGTCCCAGAAATTGCAGTTCTTCTCTCTGATTTGAATTACTACTTGTAATTCATTTATTCAGATCTTTTATATGTGAACTTTCCATATCCTTTCCATGCTGTGCTATCCAATCTTGTGCCGGTGTAACAGTATTTTAAGTCTTGTAGCTTTATAGATTTTTAATTTTTTTGTTTTTAAGAGAGGGGAAGGGAGGAGAAAAGAGAAAGAGAGGGAGAGAAACACTGACTGATGGCCTCCTGCACGCCCCTAACCAGGGACCCTGCCTTTACCCCAGGCATGTGCCCTGCCGGGGAATTGAACCGGTGACCTTTGGTTTGCAGGCTGACACCCAATCTGCTGAGCCATACCAGCTGGGGTGCTTTATAGACTTTTAAAAATATATGGCATCAATACTCTTTTTTTTCTTCACTTTCTTCTATTAAAAAGAAACGTCTGGCCTTTCCTCTTCTTTTGAACTTCCATATGGCTTTCTCACTCTTGTTAAGTTCCAGCAAGAACTTTCTTGTGATTTTTGAATGGAATGATATTCAATCTATTTAGGAGAGACTGGTTATTTTAAAATTAATCATCCTCCTCATCTAGTAATGAATAATGTGTCACCCTTTCACAATATTCTTTTATGTTTTTCAGATAAAGTAAAGGCCTTGAATCTTTTTTGTTAATTTTTAGATATTTTTTACTGGGTGATGTCATTGTGATCAGCATCACAAAAATGTGACAGTTTTTTTGTTTTTCAATAATCGCTAGTTTTATGCCTCTGGCTGAGAGATGCAGAGGTGATTTGACGTTTACATTTTAGGTTCTTTCATCAGGAGTTTAGATGCCCCCGTTGCCTTTATAAGCTGGCTGCAGATTATTTGATTCCCTCATTTAAAAACTTTTAATTCTGTGACACTTGTTCATTAAAAATTACACGTAAACAGAAAGAAAACTCACACCACACAGAAATAAGCAGTTGTTTTTGATGTATGTATGTATTTACACACCCACACACAAAATTTGGGATTTTTATCCTACCTAATGTGAGCTGATACTGAATATGCTGCTTTGTAACTTGTTGTTTTACTTTATAATGTGGGATGAACGTATTTTCATGCACTTGTGTGAAACTTCCCAACTGAAAAATGGACCTGGAGAATGGGTCAAAAATACAAAATCCAGTAAGATGCTGGTAACAAGGAAACTACCTAAAACAAAATTCCACCAGATGATTAAAAGTAAAACGAAGGTAAAAGATACATCAGGAAATGCTAACAGAAGGAAACCAGGGGCCTGATTTTACTATCAGATTAAAAAAAAATAGAATTCAAGGCCTAAAGCACACAGGATAAGGACATCTGCGTGAATGTCTTTGCTTCCAATGCATCATCACAAAGTTGTTTCTTACTCTTCTTATTTCTTCCCTAAGCCTTTCCAACTCATGTACTCCTCGTAGCATTTCTTCAGGGTCCAGATGCCTAACCGGACTGTCCTCTTTAAATCCCTGGACAGGTTGACTCAGCCCATTCCTAAGGTTCCCTTCTGTCACCTGTGGTACATCTTCTGAAGGGATGGTCTTCCTCAGCCTTTGGCATGTTCTGTGGTTTTCCTTCACTTTCTTCAGAAGACTTTTACATGTTGAGTATTTTTCTATTATTCCTTTTTCAAATAAATTAATCCTGTAGGGATCTAGGGAATTTTTCTTCTTCCCTCACTCGATTTGTGTCACTCCCCAAAGATGAAGAGTCCTGAAAGGACCCGGGGCACTGTACTCCTCCAGCAATAGGGAAATGTGACAGTTTTATTGAGATATAATTAACCTACCATTTTTTTTTTTTTGCTTCCTTTCAAAGCGGATTTAAATACTAGGCTGAAAGCATACATGCGGCCGTAATATTACTTTTAATTTCCTATATCATCTTTTTAAGGGCGATACTGACTACCTATTGCTGCATATTGTTTTTTAAGACAGAGAAATGGAGAGATCCATGTAATGGAGAGATCTTTGAATTAGGCATACAGAAACATTTAGCTCTGGTGTCTGCTTTGCCATCAACTGGTTGTGTGATATTGGGCAAATAAATCACTTCATGTTTCTGAACTTTGTTTTTCTCTATAGTTCTTTCGAGCTCTATATTTGTAAATATATTTGCCTTCAAATATTTCAGCCTCATAATTTGTGATCTAGACAGAGGGAAATCAGAATTAAAATGGTAGCATAGCAAATGAAATTGTCACTGAAGTAAAATTTTGAAATATATTCTGTGTTTCCTCCTCTCTCTAGTTACCCTGTATAGGCTCGGTTGGCATTTTAATTGTTCAGAATATTAGCTTTGTGTCCCAAGTCTATCAAGTGTGATTAAGAATAAAGTATGACTTCACTTGGAAGGTTATGTCATCCCTCTATTATAGATGCAAGTTTTAGCACTTCTGAAGGGGAGAACACATTTTTATTTTGAGGTTTATTTTTATAACAGATGACTCAACTTTTGTATTTTGAACGTGGTAGCATTTTCACATAGGCTATTTCCCTTCTACTGATTCAAGAAAATAGTTCATTTAAATTGAAATCTGCAATACTTATTGATTATGGAAAAGTGTGGAAAATTAATGACTTTGGGAATCCATGCCACAGTCAGACTGAGCAGAGAACATGCTCCTTGGGGGGGGGGGGTGCTCAGGGTTATGAACTTCTATTGTTTATCATTTCCACCACTGAGCGTGTAAGAACACTCTTCTCCGGAGTAACTGAACTTGCAGAAATAGCTCATGAAGTCATTTTCTATTTAAGTGGTCTGCACTTTTTAGAATAAATACTCTTTAACTAGGACGATATTAATATATGTCTTTGACAGCAACTGCATTGAGAAGACAGCCTTTGCAAAACACTTTTGTCACCCATCCAAGTATGGCTCTTTTATGACAGATTGTTGTGTATCTGAAGGAGCTATTGTGTCAACAATGAGCATCATAATGAGTCTAAAAATCTGACTCAATGGAACAAATGTATTTTAATGGCATGCATTTTACTTTAAAAGGATGTACCAAAATAGAGCCAGAGCTCTGAAAGCAGAGCATTATTTTATAATGAAAGACTAATATATGGGTAGTTCTCGCTAAAGTAAGAGTGTAACTGGGGGTGAAAATTGACTTAGGGTGGATGAATTAATCCCATCAGCAAACCACAAATGCCCTAGGAAAGTTATCTGCAGTGGTCCAGGAGGGAAAATTAAAAGAGGTGCAGGCAGACGCCCAGGAGCGTCCTTCACTGAAGTTGGCCCAGGGTTAAGTGGGGCATAACACTGCCTTCCTTTTGCGCCCAAAACACCTTACAACTTGTTCTGAACTTGCAAGATCACAATTGCTAAAATTGCCATATGAGCAATCCTGGAATAACCTGTTTCTTTCAGTGCTTAAATTCCACTTATTAAATGTGCTATCATGTTGAGGGGGAAAGAGGTAAGTTTGGAGACTGAGAGATTTTCTAACATTTTTGGGTAGTGTGTAAGGGGTTTATTTTTTGAACTAGGGACCAAACTTGCATGTAAAAGGTGAATGTTATAGGTAAAGAGTTTTCATTGCTGTTGCTATAACTGTATTTCTGGAAGTTTTAAGGAGTACATATTATTTGTATTTTTGCTAAGAAAATTTGTGTTTTGTGGAAGTACAGTGTAGTACATTTCTGCATTTATATTTTTCCATTTATTTGGATCCCTAGTTCAAAATATTGGGCGCCTTGTTCATGTGTGCTTTATAATGAAAAATTAGGCACGTGATGTCCACCTGGGGACTGTATTTTTTATGACTGTCTGTGATAATCCACGTGATTTTTTTGTGTGTGACTTTTGCTGGCTAAGAACAGCAGTAACTCTATTCCATCAAACGGAAGGCCTTGTAGGAGACAGAACCCCTTTTACAAGATAGAATAGAGGAAACCATAAGAAGAATGGGATGCCACTTAAGACATTTTCTTTTCTGAGCAGGGTTTCCTGTTGACCCCAAGTCACCACTTATGTCCCTTACCACCTCATAGTTCGTGCTTAGCTTGCTACAGTGACCTTTTTTGCAAATTGCTCACTTCATAAATGCACGGTTTGGTTTTTTCCTCCTTCCTACAGTTGCCTTCTTTTAGCTACTGGTAGCCTTGCAGAAGGGAAGGATGCCTTTTTAGAAATGTGATTTGCAGCTTCTTGGGGCGCAAGCCTGGAAATGAATAAAGAACTTGAAGAATTGGAATAAGCACTGCTGTCTGAGTGTGGCCATAGTGGGGAGACTTAGCATGCACAACGGTCTCCTGATGCTCCAGACTTAGTGCCAGACAGGAACTCCACAATCTAGAGCTGAAGGGTGTTCACATGAGGCTAAACGTATATTTCTCAGTGTTCCAGTTTAAGGAAAATATGACCCACCATTAAGAAAGCTATGTGGACTGGCTACTTTGGTGCCAGAGGTACAATGTCTTAAAGTGCTGTTGCATGCTATCATTCCAGCTGTGTTACAAACTATATGAGAAAATGCACCCTGTCCTGTCTGTCTACTTCTGCATTATCTGTGAAGCAGTGCCTTCCATTGAGACACAGATGGCTGTGGTCAGATGAACTGAGCAGACACTCAAATGCTTGTTGAATTAGGGGGTTGAAATGAAAGGCCCATCCCCTCTCCATTTCAAGTTCCTGAACTCGGTTGCTCGTCTGTGTTCTGTTATTTCTTCCTACTGAAAAGAACCCTGAAATGTATAGATAATACAAAGAAGACATTCTTGTCAATTGGCACAAGAGAAAGAAGGGCAGAGGTCAAAGAGAAAAGAGGGAGAGTGAAGCTTTGGTGCTAAAGAGGTTTCCCCAGGCCAGTAAGGTGGATGGGGAACTCTCCAGGCGGGAGGGGGGCATGCCTCCATCAGTGTGGGGGCTGCCCTCGGAGGTCACGTCTAATTCCATGCGAAGACTCAGAGGCGAGCTTCTCACAGAATTCCAGACTATATTTCAGTGAACAGAAGGGAGCCTTTTGTTCCTTGGCAAACTGCACATTCCAGAGTCAGATGTGGAGAGGTCAGATTTGCGAATGATGGAGGGGTACATTTGAAAACAGAATGGGTCAAAGGTGAAAGGCGAAGCAAGGCAGATGCTGGTTTTGTTTATTGCGGTGTCCCATTATCTGCAGCATCACTGGTGTGTGTGGTAAGAGCTTAATGCCTAGTTGTTGGGTGAATGCCTGATAACAGGCTTTGGACATTATCTGCTGTATGTTTCACTGAAAGACTATTACGCTTTTTCTTCATTATATCTGGAGTGCCTCACTCCAGAAACAGAGTGACAATTCTCTTTCCAGAGTGAAGCAAACTATGAGAAAAGAGTCTGTGTTATTGAAAATGTACTGATGTCAGTTTCCAAAGGTGGCATTTTTGCCCTTAAATGAGTTTCAGAGTGCCTTTTGAAGCTGCTGGTAAAGAGGACTCCAGAGGGTGGCCAAAAGGCCCACACTGCCTGTGCCCAGTTTAGACAAAGATAGAAAAGGGCTTCTGGTCATAGTCACTCCTTCCGATGCTAAAACTACTCATTGGCACCAGAAACTCTTCTGTATTTTAAAAATACTTTAGCCTATAATTTTGCACACTAAGTTTGCCCACATTGATATTGGTGGCAAATAATGTCTTTTTCCAACACATTGCACCCCCTCACACTTGTAACCCAGGATGGTGGCATGAGGAATCTCTCCAGCTTGGAGACAAATAAAGAGAGAAAGCGCTCCTTCAGGAAGGCAGTTTCACATTCCTGCTTCAGCACTTCTTTGGGATCTCCTGGCTTACCTTTTCAACCTTGAAGAGAGGTCTGCTGAACAATAGACATCTGAGCACCTTATGGGAAAATTGGAGACAGGACCTTTGGGAAACATTTATTCACAGTTTAGGAAACACTGGTTGAATCCCAATTATGTGTTAGGCATTCTCCTGGGCCTGGGCTGTGGGTATGAATAAGGCAACCCCACCCCCCACCCCATAGGGTGCTCACAAAATTAGCTTACTCTCCTCCAGGGGAAGTAAGCTTATGATAAGACATTAAATTTATGAGTTACTTCTTTTTTTTGCCAGTCTCTGTGCAAGGCACTTCTTTCATTTCCTGCTTAGCACAGTCCTGTGAGAAAGATGTGGAAACTATGCCTGTGAGGGTTTAGATAACCTGTCCAAGGGCCTACAGCTAAATTGAAGGTTAGCCCCAGGCCACTTTGGCTCTAACAAATGCTCTGTTGTCCTAACCTAGTTGCCTTCTGCTACGACACACCCTACTCTCCAGCAAGGTGCTGGTAAAATCGGTCCTGCCGTGCTCTAAATGCGGGCAAGGGCAGGAATAGCAGAATTTTAAAGTTCCCTCAAGCAATACTGTTTCCACCACCGTTTCCTTCTTCTCTTGATGGTTGGATGCACACTTGCCTGGGCCATGATGCAGGCTTCGTCTAAGGCTTGCTTGGAAAGAAAATAAACAAAACTTTGTTTTTTTGAAGCCCGGGTCAACCATCAGTCATTTTTCTTAGATACAAACATATTAGCCTGGTGTCAAGAAAAGATACTTATTTTATTCTGGGAGGAGAACCTGGTAAGTTAAATTTAAATATTTTAAGAAAATAATTAAAACATGAATGAGATAATTTTCAGTACTTGTACCTCCTAAAAGTATTGTTTTCTTTTAAGAATTCAAAGTCTGATGTTATCCCAATTTACTGCACTTTTCTAATGCACAGCGGAACTAGCTATAAGCTTGATAAATTACATGTTTTGGTAAATGAATACAGTGGCAAGAATCACTAGCAGAAAACACTTGCCAAGAGGGTATTTCCTGTTTCTACTGTCTTTACAGGTATCTCTGAGTTTTCATCCCCACTCTTTGGGTACAAAGTCAATGAACAGGGAGGCGCTTCATTTTTAATTTAGTAATACTTGAGTGCCTTCTTTCTGAGGGCATGGCGTGCCACATTCAATATTACACTTCATGACACGCCACTTTTAATGTTAGTTACTCCTTTAAAAACACACTGTTTTATTTAAGCATTTACAAAATCGTCGCTCCCTCTTACACTTTGATGGTTTCATTGGAAATAAAAAGGAACCTGTTTGGCTCTCAGTTGAAGACACAGTTGAGTGTTCGTGTGTGTTATTGCCGAACAGAACGGATTCAGCACATGTTTTTAGTTGCAGTGTACTCTAGAATGTGGAATTCCCTTATGATTGAAAGGATGTGTAGTATCCTTTTGAGGGCTGCCTCACATATTTAATGTACAGCTTGTTTTGTCTGGGGACCGCTGCTCAGAACTCTGCCATCTGTAGTGGGTGGCAACCAAATCTCAGTCTTGAAGAATTCATCTGTTAATTTCTTTCTTTCTCTGACTTGATGACACCATTGTGGTTACTTTTCCTCCCTCTCCAATCAATAACATCTCATTTTCCATTATTACATCTTAAGTATATTGCAGTGGTTACAAGCTGTTAAATTTTTATTTTAGAAATGTGATGGCTGGAAAAATCTGTGTGGAAAAAGTGTAATAAGGGTTCAAGCTCTCCACACAGGGTGGTCTTTCGGATGAATTAGTGTTGATGGCAGAGCACCTCCACCTGCCTACCTTTCTCTGTTGTTACCTCGCCCAGTGCGTGCCACCATTTTATAGATGAAGACCTTGGAACTTGGGGATGAAGTCACCTGCCCACATTGGTGGCTGTAACTCCCAGAGTTCTCCACTGCCTAACTCCACTCTTCCCTGCTGCTGCTTTTAAGCTTTAAGAATATTGGGGGATTTTGGAAGCAGAGTCTTATTTTTATTTGGGTATCAGGAAAGATATATTTGACCATCAATAAAAATCATCCAGAATTTTCTCTACCTAAATATGGGAGTGGCAGGCCACATACAATGACTGAACTTGAGGTCACAAATGGGTCTTCTGCAAACGTTAGAAATCCCCTGCAGGGTAATTGTCTCTAAGTCTCTAGGTGTTCTTAATGCTTTGTTTGATCTCCAAAGGACACCACTTATTTTAGGGGGGAAGGGGGAGTCTTGCTCTTCACCAATGAATTTCACATTTTGAAAGAAAATAATTAAAAAAGTTGTGTGAGAACCTTTCTTGGGAAGGAATGGACATTGTTATGGAATATATTCTCAATTAGAGGAAGAGTGTGGTTTAAGAATCCTCGGCCTGGTGGGCTTGTGCAAATTTGATATTGGACAGTGGCTCAATCTCGTCTGGTAATGAATGCCCTTGCATAAGCCCACCACAGGGGCGACTTTTTCCACTATGGGTTGGGCTCCGGTGCTGGTGGGAGGCTAGGCATAGGATGTCTGAGTTTCCCCTTCCTCCGACATTCCCACTGGCCTGTCTAGGGGCCGGTGGAGGGGAGTGGTGTCTCTGGGCTAGTGAACAAAGGGGGAGGAATGGGAAAAATTCAGCTCTTGGGTCTCTTAGCTGTTCTTTCAGGGAGGTGCTCTCTGTGTGGTTTGAGCCAACGTGTGCCTCATAACGTGCATTTTGCCGACAAAGAAAAATCTGTAAGGAGAGGTTTTGCCCACAAGTAATGAACTAAACTGATTTCAGTAGTAAGAACAGGGGCAGTTTTGTAGAAATCCATGACTTATTTCTCTCTCTCTTCTTTCCTCACCAACCCCTGCCCCTTCAAGTTTAGTGTATAATCTGTTGATTTTGTTTTCATAGTGTTTGCATGTGGGTTGCCACCCTAGGGCACGCCCAGGGCTTTCTCTTGTACAACCTAAAACTATTCTGCTCATCCTTCCAGCTCATCCTGGCTGCTCCTGTTGAAACATTTTAAGATTCTCAGGAGCTGTGTGGCCTGAGGCAGTCACCTCATCTCTCCGTGCCTCAGGCGCCTCATCTGTAAAATGACCATGATGATAGTACCTACATTTTGAGCTCTTGTAGGTTTTAGGTGAGTTAATACATGTAAGTCCCTCAAAGCAAGCCAGGCACACAGTAGGTGCTTTACCAGTGTTAATCTGTTTTTGTTATTGTTATTGCTCATTTCTCATCCACACCCAAGTTTCTCAGATGGCTGGCATGACTTATGGGGTGATGTCCAACGGGCCTGAGCAGGCCTCCCTTAATCTGCATCTTTCTGCCTTCTCCCTTGGTACTAATCTACCCCACCAGCCTACTGGGCTGCGAGGCTTTCCCCTCTGACTGCTCAGTCCTGCTCATCTGGGCATCTTTTCTCACACTTTCCTCCATGGAGAGCTCTCTTCCCTGGAAATATAGTAGTCCCCCCTTATCCACAGAAGATACAAGACCCCCCAGTGGATGCCTAAAACCAGAGATAATACCAAACCTTATATATATTATATTTCTTCCTATCCATATATACTTTTGGTAAGTTTATAAATTAAGCACAGTAAGAGATTAAACACAGTAACTCGTAATAACAGAACACTTGTAACAGTATACTGTGATAAAAGTTATGTGAATGTGATTTCCTTGTCTCCTTCTCTCTGATAACCAAGGCGCCTACTAAGTGACTAACCAGCGGGGAGCTTAGACCATGAGGACAGGCTGGACAAGGAGTCAGTCATTCAGTGCCTGGGTGGGGTGGAGCAGTACTGCTTGAGATCTCATCCTACTCCTCAGAATGGTGTGCAACTGAAAACTTAGGAATTGTTTACTTCTGGATTTTACCATGTAGTATTTTCAGACCATGTGCCCTGACTGGGAATCAACCAGCAATCCTTTGGTTTGCAGACTGGCACTCAATCCACTGAGCCACACCAGCTAGGGCACCCTACATGCTCAAAAAAAAAAATTTTTTTTTTTACCTAATCTAATAATTAGTGAGACAGAGGTTTGTAATTATATAATATCCAGAGTTAAAAATGTGAAAAATAAGGCTGGTAGCATTCCCTTTTAACATGTTAGATAATAATTCTTTCTTTCTGAAGCAAGTAGGAGGGTAGGTGGTTTTTCTGTGAGACCAGGAAGCAGTCGCTTGGGTCTAAGAACAGATGCTTAGAAATCAGCTTGTTGGCCTCCCCAGACACTATGACAAAGTTCAGGGTAAATGTACATCTTCCCCCTCTCCAACTGTCACCGTCCCTGCTGCCTATGGTGCTCATTGATGTTGAGCTGATGAGAGTGGATGAATAATTTATATCATAGTATCAGCTTCATCAGAGACCCATAAAGATTTCTTTAAGGGTTTAGATCTAAAATCTTTTTGAATTAAGCCCTAAATTATTAATCATGTGAAACTAGGGTCTGTTTCTTGCCTGTGGTGTGTATGTGCTGCTATATTTTGAAACGAAATGATTTGTGGATCTCTTTACCAGTGGTTCCTCTTTTTTGGTCTAATGTAGGCAGCATGGAGGAAATGGAAAGTTCTAGGCATTTTTACAACCACCACTGGATGTGTTTTATTGTACCCCTGATAATTCAGTAGATAAAATAAAATTAGGCTTTTGGGCCTCAGTTTTCTAATTTGTAAAATCAGGGGCTGCATTGAAGCTTCTTTCTAGCTTGCAACTCCATGATTCTTTGTGTAGAATTTGTGTGGAATGTCTAGTATTTATGGGAAGTGACCTGTAAGCCACTAAAAGAGACAGAAATAAGATGATCGGTGACTAGGTTGATTTTTCAGTGTAGTCTCTGCCAGTCCAAGCCTTGTTATAACCACAGTGTGGCAAGATCTGATGTCCCAGGATTCTTTCTTTCACTTGAGAATGGGTCCACTACGCAGATCTATCATAGCAGTTGTTACACTGGTGCGCTGCCCCATGTCTGTCAGAACAAGAAAATTCATCACACTTTTGACTACTTTTTCCTCTCCAAGAAAATGGTCTTTAAGAGAATGACATGTAATATAGACTTTACTATTTTTAAGTCATCGGAGAAACTGCATCTGAAATAAAATCAATACATGATGCAGTGGTTTATTTACATTTCAAATATTGAATGGCAAAGCATTTTATCAAAGACTGTGGAACCAAATACACATCCCAGACTTACCCAAAGTAAAAGGGTATACTGTGGTAGAAATATGGGCATAGCCATTGTGTGTAATAATAGCTAGCCGTGGTTCCATTATTCTCTATATATCTCAGATGCACTAACAGGATGAGGTGCATTCACGAGAGGTTAAGGAATGAAGGTGTATTTTCAGGGTTGGTATGTTTAGAGATTTGCTGCTTTAAAAAATTCCACTTTATAATCTCAATTTAAATTAAGCATGATGGATCCCAGGCAGCTCAGAAGAACAAAAGCATAGGCTTACCCTTCATATTTGTATTTGTACTTTGTACTCTGTTTTATAGGTATAGGTTATACTTATGGGTTGCTGTTGCATCTTTTTAGAGAATTTCTTTCTTTTAAATGTTCTATGGCAGTTTATATAGCATAGAAGTTATTGGTCCTTAAAGTTTAAAATAACTGGCCAATAAAACCAAACAGGCACTGAGTGTTTTTGTTGGAATAAATTATGTTATACAGTCTTAATTTCTTCTATGTTACTGGTTTACTTTTGAGAATTGAAACCTGTACAGAAAACTATCAGTTGAATTAAGAGTTTATAATTTTATCATGAATTGTTTTGCAACATGTATGTGCATCACATCATCACATCGATCACCTGAAGCTTACCCGATGTCATGTCAAGTACATCTCAATTAAGCTGGGGAAAGAACCAAACTCTTAGCATGAAATTATACATTGGATAACCTTAATTGACCCATTAACATTTTAAACACATAGTTATTTATACTTTTATTTGTGTTTTCTCTTTTTTCTTTCATTAGGTCTGTATATTCTTGCTCCACAAAATCCAGCTCCTGGAACTACTTACTTATTCTAAGGCTTTTTGGTTTTCTATTTACTTTTCCATGTGCCCTTTAGCCTTCTGTTCTCGTCCAGCTTTCCTACTGTATTCCAGTGGCCCCGTTCTCATACAAAATGTGATCACGGGTTACCTGGAACCCACTGGCCTGTAGCCCTGTCCTGGGAGCAGAAGCCCGTAACCTCTGTAATGGTTCTCTTTCTCCTTCATTCTCCTTCCGAAGGATGTAAGAACTCACGGGCTTTTGTGTCTGTCGGGCGGTTCCCTGCACCTCTAGCATAGCCTGCATTCCAATGTCAGTGTCGTCGTTGGCCAGCGGCCCATGGTTGACAGCCACCATCACTGTGTCGGCTTCGAAACGGGGCTGCTTTCTCTTGATCACTGTAGACCAAACTTGGTCATATACCCTTCCCTTTGTTCCTGAAAGATTTCTAAATTGTGGCTATAACATTTAACATGACTTTATTAAAATTGAGGGTAGTAAGAGAAAATTATAGTACAGAGAATAATTGACAACCGAGAGGTTTGATTATTTTAGGGATCCATAGGGCCAGGCCATCCCCAGGGTTTTATTTTAGGGTTGATGCATCCCCAGGCTCTGGCTGCCTTTCATGGGGGCGGAAGTTAGTATTCCCTGCCATTCATGGGCACCTGGAATTCAGTCTAGACTCCTAAGAGGCCAGGCCAAAGTCTCACCAGAACTGGAGAAGAAAGGGAGAGGTGAAGCCAGAATCTCACTAGAATTTCTTTCTCAGCCTAACTTTATTTCTCCTTTCAGGATCTGCCTCTTCCCAGGATGACTGATGAAAACATACTCATTTCCATCGAAGGATATGTCACAGTTAACCAGAATGTTATTAGCTTAACCTATAGCTCCAGCCAGACAACCATATAAATACAGTGGTCCATAGGTTTTTAGCTTTGTATACATATGCTTTGAGTGATCCGTGTACCCGACGAAGCTGTGGGTGTATATGCCTTCTTCTTGAGCACCACAGCCATCATCAGATTGTTAAAGTGGTCTGACATCTCCCCAAAAGATTACGAACCACTTCAGTAGTTTAATATCTGGTCATTGCTTCAACTCTGGATTAATTAGGTAGGACATCCATCGTTTCATTTAGGTAGGCCTTCACTTATGGTCCTTCCTCCATCAGTGCCTAAAGATAGGGCTTTCATATCTTTTCTCCAGATACGTGTGTCTTTGCTACTGATCTTCTACAAACAATAGCTCCAACACAGGTCTTCTACTCCACAGAGTTGTTTCTAAGAACCATATGCTCCAAATCCATTCTTAGGCAAGAGGCATTTCTCCAGATTTAACAGATCTTCAGAGATGCGATTCTGCCTAGGTTTTACAGCCATGGCCTCCTCACAATCTTCGTTTCATGAGTTGTCTTTGCGTAATTAAATTGCCTATTTGGCTGGTCTTTCTAGGGCAAAGATAGTCTTCTACAAAGGGATAGGGTTTTGGAGACCTTACAGCCAAAATTTAATTAGTTTGAATTCTTATAACCACACATACCTCCTTCTGCCAAAAGTCTTTGCAAGATGGAAACTTGTCTGAGGCAACTGCCCTGGGCCTTGGATCCCAGTGGAGCGGTAATGGTGGCAAAAGGTTTCCTTTTTCCTACCACATCTTGCTCCAGATATCTCATCTTATCTCCTCTTACACTTGGAACTCGGGCATCTGTACTGGCTTGAAGTTGTCGGATTCTTCATTTCCCTCACAGTTCCCCTGGACTCTAGCAAAGTCCGTCTTTCTTTTTTGAAATTTCAGGGCAGCTTGACTTGCATTGTAATGAGCCCAATTTACAATGTCTGGCAATGCATTTACTAAATGCTATTTCTCTTTTGTGTGTGGGACTCATTCACTATTCTAAGTAATGCATAGATGTTCATTCCAGTCCAGGTTTAGGGTTAGGTGTAGGAGTGGGATACAGGCATTTGCATTAAGATTACAGCTTTGAAAATTGGGGACCAAGGCAAAATAGTCCTGAGGTCCTACTAAGATAAAAGAATGTTCCAGAAAGGCTTTCCTGTCATGCACCTTCCAGCATGTTTTTGTTTGAAATTGTATTGCTCTTTTGCCTCTCTCTACTGTTTCACTATCTATGTGGCTCTCCTTGTAAGAGGTGGGTCTTAGGCTTTGAAAACAATCAGCTAAGTAGTTTCTAATAGTATTATTAGGCGTGGAAAAAGGAAATCCGAGAGATGCAAATTGGGGTCACCAATCTAGCTGGATCTCCATTTTCTCAGGAGAATGTGGTTTCCTGCTCAGGTGCCATCAGTGAAGATTAGTGAAGCCTTCACTTCCATTCCCCGAACCGTAACTACGGAGGTGCATTGCAAAATCACATTTCTGAATCAAGCCACAGTCAGTGCAAGGGCAGAAAGTTTCTCCAGCTGTCATCATACTTGCTTCCTGTCCTTGTTTCCCATGATAAGATTTCCCCCTCTATTGGTATGTTTTCAGGAGCATTTTAAAGGAGGCTGAGAGTGAAACGTCTCACACACTTTTGTATCTATTTTACCTATTATACCATTACCTTACTATTATATCATTTTACCTGAAATTTTAAAATTTTTTTATAGATGATTTTACAAAATTGTAATTTGTGATCATTTAGACATTAATAGGCAGTCTAATCAATTTAAAATAATGTCTTTCCTGTTGACTTTCAGAGTTTTGAAATTTTAAAAAAGATTTTATTCATTTAATTTTTTTAGAGAGAGGGGAAGGGAAGGAGAAAGACAGGGAGAGAAGCATCAATGTGTGGCTGCCTCTCATGAGCCCCCCACCAGGGACCTGGACCGCAACCCAGAAATTGAACCTACAACCTTTTGCTTTGTGGGCCCACGCTCAATCCACTGAACTATGCCAGGCAGGGCAGAGTTTTGAAATTTTACATGAAGGAAATATAAATTTAGGAAACACTCAATAGAGATTAAGATGAAAGACGTTCAGTTTAATAGTAAATTTTAAGTGTCTCTGTGAATTGTTTTATTGTAAAGGAATTGATAGTCCTCTTTAGTATTATGAAATATTCCATTTTGAACTGGATTAAATAATTATTTTACAGCATTATTAACACCTTCGTTTAAAACAGAGCATGGAAAGAAAAATTGTTTCATGATAAACTGTTTTGTAACCTTCACTAAGTTGCACATTCTCTCCTTACCCGATTGTCTTGAACTATTACCATTGTCATCTACGTACCAAAAGAGGAACGTAGTTTGCAGAGTTTTCAGCCCTAAGTGGTAGTTCTGACCCGGGTTCCTATAAGTGGTGGGGTTTCCACTGACTTTCCAGGTAGCACCGGGTAGCAGGGCGAGTGTTCAGCCTTGAACTGCAGCCAGAGGCTCAGCCTGTGTTGCCTCAGCGTTTTGCCCATTGGGCCTGTGTAACCTGTCTGCTGCACCGTGCTTTTTCATGGTGTTGTTTTGAGCTGTTGATGTTCAGGCTTGATCATTTTGATTCCTCTTTCCCATGGCCCTGTCATCCTTGTGTGTTTAGCTGTTTTTCATATTATTTATTTTTCTCAGCTGCATAGAGGATGGTGTCTATGGCCGCTGTGAGAAAAACATCATAGACTAGGTGGCTTAAACAATAGAAATTTATTTCTCATAGTTCTTTCTGGAGGCTGGGAATTCCAAGATGAAGGCACTGGCAGATCTGGTGTCTGGTGAGAGCCTGCTTCCTGGTACATACAAGGCTGTGTCTCCTGTGTCCTAACATGGCAGAATGGGCAAGGGAGCTTGCTGGGGTCTCTTTTATAAGGGCACTAATCCCTTTCATGAGGGTTTCATCCTCATGACCTAAACACCTCCCAAAGGCCTCACCTCCAAATATCACCACACTGGCGATTAGGTTTTAACGTATGAATTCAGGGGGCGGGGGATACATACATTTAGTCTGTAGCAAATGATTTAATATATTGTGTATTAGACCTGCTGACAAAGCTGAGCATAGAGCAAAGAGTCATCAAGAGCTAGATCCAAAAAGGGATTTTAGTGTCATCTGGACCTACCTGCTATCTCACAAATGCCAAGACTGAGGCCGAGAAAGTTTGGTGATTTCAACAAGGTGACCCAGATGGTGGTAGTACAGTTGAGACAACTGGGAATCCCTTTCCCTGGGAGGGGTGCTTAACTAAGTCTCCCTTCTCCTGCCTGTGCTTATTTCAGTGTCTGGACTTGTAATCATGCATGGATTCTTGTGGCTCATCACAAAGAGCAGGAACATTCACGTTCTCTTTAAGTATGTGAGCTATAGTGCGGATCTTCTTCTTTTGTGGGTTCTTATTTTTTATACACTTGTTGCAGCATATGCTGGGAGTCTGCCAAACATTTTCAAACGTAAACTATTGAATAATTTCAAGTATTTGTATTCATTAGTGCTCATAAGTACAAATGCCATTTCTGTCCCTTAAAGTGTGCACAGTCTAGGACTTGGAGGGCTTGGCAACCAACGTGTGGATACCTTTATTTTGAAACTTGTTTTGTTTGCAATTAACAAAAGATCTAGCGGGGAAGAAGGCTCTTTCTGAAACTCTGGCGGAGGTCCTAGAATTTGTACATGCCTTTGCAGTAGGCTCATGCTGTATATCACATCTAATGTCCTCAGCGCCTGTTCTTGGCTTTGACTGACCAAGTTAAAGATGAAAGGAAGAGGATTTCTCTTCTGCTTCCAAGGGATTATATCATAGTAAATATTTAAAAAGAGTTTTAAAAATTTGTTGAAATATACATCACACAAAATTTACCATCTCAGCTCTTTAAGTGCACAGCTCAGTGGCATTAGAAGCATTCACATCCCTGTGTGACACCCAGTTCTCTCCATCTCTGCATCTCCTCTCGTCCTGCAAAACTGAAACTCCATGTGGTCAGATACTCTGTATGTAGGAATACATCTCTAAAGCTGAAATAATAAAATTCTTAGGGTTGAAGGTACAGTAGAGACATATCATTAATTTGATTTGTATTCTCTATTTCTTTAATACTTCACCATCTTTCACTAACATTTATATGTTGTCTTATTATAAGTAGTTCCATTTAATATTCAAAACTTATGGGAGGTAGACATTGGTATTCCCACTTTATAAATGAAGAAACTCAAGTGTTCAGAGACCAGAGGTAATGAAGGAGTCAGGATACCAGCTTAGGGGGTTTGCCCTTAAATCCTGTCTTTTTCCCTTATACCGCACTTCAGAACTGGAGCTGGTCTTTTCTTTATCTGTCTAGCTCTCTCTTTGTTTGGTGGGGGTAGGGCAGGTGTTGATAAGGAGAAGGGTGATTTCTGGAGATTTGTTTTAAACTGTGGGTCTTCCCCTGACAACAGACAGTCTTGTTCATAACCTTGGGCATCTCATCAGATCAAGGATTGTTGTGCTTTGCCCAACCACTTAGTAGATGCAGCAGATGTCTATTCAAATATTCCTTTAAAAAATGCCTGAAATTGTATTTAAATTGCTTCCATTATTCACTAATTAAATCGCAGATTGTTTTTCCTGGGGATGTTGTGCTGGGCTGAGTTTCTTCAATTGTTTGTGTTGGACAATGACAAAATAAATCTTTTGCACTGGAGCTTGGTGAAAAATCTTGCTGAATGTGCTAAATAATTCCACAATCATCTTACAACAGACTTATTTAAAAAAGAAAATCTATTTTCTTTTTTTGGTAAGATGGAGCATGGACAGATAGTGGGCTTTTGTTTGTATAGTTTGATTCTGGTGCTTAAAATACCTGGAGGGTCCTTGATACAATGGAGGCCCATGTGCTCTATTGAATATATCAGCTCCCTTGCTCGGCATGGATTTTTGCCGAGAACAGCACAATGGAATTCAGACGTTTTAAAACCACGTGTGGGTTTCTCACATGGATACCCCAACTTAAATCTTTAATCAGTCTTTTCAAGAGGTTAGGGTTGAAACCTGTTTGCCCTCTGACTCGGACTAGGGTCCTTATCAATTGTAGCCTTCCTTGCTAGATAGTGTTTACAGAACCGTCTCCCATGTGCTGTTGTCATTTACAGAGAGAGGGGAAGGAAAAACAAAACTGAGAGAAGGAATGAGCCAGAAGGGTCCGTTGGCCCCCCAGGCCAGGGGCTTGTTACAGTAAGCCCTTGATAATCTTGAGCAGGATTGCTTGCTTGCTTTTAAAATGTAAAATTTTTTTGATTCCTCTAAAAAAATGCACAAGAATTTCATGCTAATGTTCACACCTGTCCACAAATAATTAAGACTTTGGTCTCAGAATAAATACCTGAGTCTTGTGAGCATTGGCTTTGGAGCAGCCAGTGTGTCTGCTGGGCCTTGCACGTGCATTAACGTAAGTCATTATAACCCGGGGAGGACGGTGGTCTCCCCCCACTCGACAGATGAAGAAACTGAGGTTCCGAGAGGTTAAGAGACTTGCTCAAAGGTCTCAGCAATCATAAATGCAGTTCTGGGATTGTGTCCATTCTGTGATAGAAGTGCTCAGGATTTTGAAAAAGCAGCATTAGTTTTTCTAGGATTGTTGCTGATGTTAATGTTCTTTAGACTTGAGAACCCATGTGGAAGCAACTTCAGCATATGGATGTTAAAGGCAATCTCAGATAAAATGTAAGAACCTCGTTCCGCTTCACAATGTGCTAACTCTGGCAGAGCTGAAGTGGGGAGCTGTCGAGCTACCAAAATATTGGATAGGAAGCCGAATGCTTTTTCAAATCAAGTGCCTCCGAGTGACCCTAGACAGTTGGTGAGAAAGAGTTTGTCACCAACACAAATAATAGAGAGGAAGTGCTGGATGCATTTGAAGCAACCCAGAGAGGAGCTAATGTGGAGGCACATTAGCTTTCCATGTGGAGCTGTTGAGAAGACACCAAGGAGTGTGAAGAAAGGAAGGTTGCCTGGTGTCCTGGATAGAATAAGGGCTGGCTTTTAGCACCACAGATGGGAACTGCAGCAGCAAATAACAGAGAACCAAAAGAAAGACATTTCCATCTGGATTCATTCAGAAAAGGGTGTCGGAGAACTATCACAGTGAAAGCAAATAATTCACCACTGGTTCCGTCAGCTCAAAATGCAGGGCAAATTTAAATGGGTTTTTTTCATGCACATATTCCTGTTTTGAGGCACTCTCTGCCATATAAATTATGTTGTCGGTAAAGACCTGTTTTAGCCTCACGTATTTCTTCTTTCCACAGAATATCACACCCTTTTATTGTTAGGCAAACATTTCCCTAGTTCATTTGTGGAATGAAATGCAAGTATTTTGTTCTTAGTATTGTTTCCCAGTGTTAGATTTAAGAGATTCTGTGGCAGACACAGTAATGTGGTTGCCTAGCTGTGGTGCAGTGTTTGAGAAATGCTGAGGTAGCTCGGTGACCTTTTGTAGGGTAGTGATGAAATTCAGGGCTAGAGGGGCATTTATAGGTCAGTGGGAATAAAATGTTGCTTATTTCTAAATGTCATGTCACAATGACCTACTTTTTTCTTTGCTTATCTTTTTCATGATTCATACATGATTTGGGGGGGGCTTTCTCTCTTTCCTTGCTGCCTCTTCTCCTAGATCTTTGTGCTCTGGCACTCACCTGCTAATGTGGATCTTCTAATCATATTCTCAATTAAAAAGTATAGAAAAAGATGGACACATTTTATTAGACAAGTGGAAATTGTGGTGTGTTTGTACACAAAAAGATCTTCATTGAAACTGGCAGGATTTCATACACTTAGGAGTGTGTGTATGTGTGTGTGTGTGTGTGTGTGTGTGTGTCACAGGCCGCTATGAGAATTGCTTGAAAGCAATGAAAGCTCTCCCCAAGGAAAAAAATCCATATATTCACACACACATAAGATTTTTTTTTCATACAATTTCAAATAGTGGATTTATCCTTGGACTCCTGGTTTGAATCCTTTGTTCTGAAATATCGAAATTCATTTTGAATATACTTGGCTTTGGGCACTGGCTATTTGTGTGGGTCCCCAGAGAAAGGTGCTCTTTTGAGGTATGAGACTTAGTAGGAAATTTGGATATTTCTAGATTATAAGCAAAATACACAATGGGGACACGCTATGTAAGGCAAGGAGAGAGCCTTAGTTTGAAAGTGTGTGTTATGGGGATGTTAGATTGGTAAGAAATAGGACTAGACAAATATTAGAAAGTATAATTAATAGCTTAGTTTCTTAAAAACTTGGAACATACACAAACTATGAGGATTTACAATAACAAGTGCAATGAAGACAAATAGAGGTTCATATTTACAGCTGCATTAGACCTTGAGCATGAAGGACTGAAGTCCTTGAAGGCAGGGACCATATCCCAGTAAAGGTATGTTCAGGGAACTCCTGTGTGTGAGTAAATAATTGGCTCTGGGAGTAGGAGAGGCCAGTCCTCATTAGAGATGTTCTGGGAGGAGAGTTTTGAGGCAGAGCTTTATCTTGAAGCTTATTGGATTTACACTATTTTCCCCTGAGGCATCTCAAGGATAAACCACCTCGAATGGGAGGAAAACCTGGAAGAGTTGTGAGGCCTTCTGAACCTACTTTCTCTTCAAGGTAGGGGTGCCTTACCTCTCCAGCTCCTGAAATGCCACCGAGAGAATTGCAGCTAAACTCTGTGCAAACCTTGGCCTAAGAGAAGGAGCCAATTATCCTCTTAGATGGTATTTACCATTCTACTAACATGATATAAAAAAGGCTACAAAACAAAGAACTTGTCTTCATCTTCCTGTAAATGTCAATAATCCCCTATTTATACCAGTCGCATGACAGCCGTAAGTAATACCTTATAATGCCTCAGTTTGTTTGCCAGATCGAAAAGCCCTAAAGTCAGGGATCTTTTCTAACACAAGTCGCTAGTTCTTTTACTACCAAAGCCAGCTGAGCACATTGGTATTCAGCAGGTAGAGCAAATATTAAAAAGGCTGGGTAGCTACTGTCAGTTAAAATCTCTAAACGTTCTTTTTTTAATTGTTTCCAACTCATGATCAAGTTGGAACCACAGTTCCAGGTGATGTTGTCAGGAGCAGAGCCAGTTGCTTGTCATTGTGATAGTTAGTGTGTAACTCACCCTACATCTCTATTGCAAGTAAATTGTAGTCTTTGATTTTTGTGTGTGTGTTCCATTGTTGTTCTTGATGTATAGAATCGTAATGGATGGAATTGCAGTAAGATTCTGATCATTTTAATGCATGGCCTCAGTTATTGGGCAGGGATGAAGCTGATTCATTCATTAAATAACCATTCGTTGACTACCATATACTAGGTATTACTTTATGCACTGGTGACCTAAATGTGAATAAGATGTGGTATCTGCTTACAAGCGGCTCTCAGTTTGGTAGAGGAGATAGATGCAGAAATAGTAATTGCAATATGTAATGTGTTAAGTGGCCTGAGAGAGGTGAGGCAAGGAAGGACAAAGGAGGGACTAATTGATTCTGCTTGGGGAAGAGAGTATGTGCCAGGCCCAAGGACAGGGTGAGGAATGAGACTGGAATGGAGATATTTCAAACAGAGGGAAGAGCCTGTGCAAAGCACAGAAGAA
>VMDR010004347.1:0-18985 GCA_007922815.1 Macrotus californicus | reverse complement strand
TCACACTTCAACAAATTATGAGGGAAGCTTAAACAAAATTCAGGTAGGGCAGAGTGACTAACTTAGCCCGAAATCATTGTAGAAGGTGGGAGCTCCTCTTGAATACGTTTAATTATTTATTGGCTTAGAACTAAGAGGAATAAGTGTGAACTTGAAGTGTGTCTGATTTTAGCATTGTGGCTCAGGGATCATACATGTAAGGCTGATGGTTTTATCAGCACTGTCCTTTCTAAACCGAGGCTGATGTCAGAGATTAATGGCCAGTAGTGTAAATAAAACGGGAGCGACAGTAAACAATTAGAATACTGAAGGTAGTTCGCCTTGTACTTGGTGGGGCCAGAAAACTACTTAGACCTCAGTATAACCTGCATGACTGGATTTCCGCGTTCTGGCCCCCTAGTCAGTGCCTGAGAAGTAGTTTTAGTAGAAAAAAAACCTAACAATTCCACTTTGTTATACATACACTAGGGTTGTTCATTGTCACCCTGTTCATTCCTTTACCCAAGAACAAATATTTCTTGAACAATTATGAAGAGCTACTGTTGTAGGTTAAATTTCAGGAAACTGTATTTATTTATGTATTTATTTATTTATTTTTTAAAAAGACTGTCTTTGGAGCCTGTTTTCAGGAAAACACTTGTCATGGAGACTTCAGGGACTGTTTGAGTGAAAACTTTGTCATTAATTAATTAACTTTTTTATTCAATACATACTTATTTTGAATATGAATACAGTGCCAGGCACTATGCTAGGCACTGGCTCTGGGCACTGGTGATGAACTCCACAGGTTCAGCTCCTGTCTTCATGGGGTTTCCATTCTAAGGAGGTATTGGCATTGGAGTGTAACTTGAGAAATGGTTTCAGCGTAAAAATGTGGTGACACAGGTCAGTATAGGTGTGTTATGTAGCCCAGACTTGGAGGAAAGATTTCTTGGAGAATGTACTGTCTGAGCAGAGACCTGATGAAGAGCACGAGTAAGTCCAAGGAAGGGAGAGAGGGAGTAAGAGGGGGGATGGCACTGGGAGGGTGTTGTAGGCATTTACAGGAGAGTGTGGCTGAAGTCCAGGGTTGGGGGGTGGAGGGTGGAGAGAGAGAGAGTCTGCAGGGGAATTAGACGCAGCTTAACCTGGCTGTCCTGTGGGTATGAGGTGGAAGCAGAGACTTTGAGTTGGGCTGGAGCATCACATAGAGCCCAGTCAGGCTTTGAGTTCCTTTCAGATGTTTGGAATTCATTCTAGTGTCAGTAGGAGATTTACTTCCTGGGGAGATCAGTCTAGCCATTGTGTGAAGAACGGATGGGGTGAAGACAGACAGCTGGGTGGTTTCTGCCCTAATTTGGTTGGAAGACAACAGGGGCCATAACTAAGAGAGTGGCTTTAGGAATGCAGAAAAGTGGCTAGAGTCCAGAGATATTTAGGACTTAGATTCTAAATGGGACTTGGTGACTGCCTGGAGGTGGTGGTCTGGGGCAGCTGGTAAAATGAGGGTGTTCTTCCTTCAGCTAGATAATACTTACCTAGGGGGGTGGACTTTTTAGTGAGATTCAAAAAGTATTAAAGTGTTTGATCTAAGAAACCGCTACATTCTCTGCCAGCTCAGCCAGTATGTAGCTGAACTGAAGACACAAAGGGAATACATTCAGAAGGGTGAGTGTGCTCCAATTTTGATTTGTCTCTGTCCGCTTTTGAATTTCAAGGCCAGTCAAATATGGCTCATTAGTTGGAGGGAGACTGTGATCCTAAAATCTTTTTCATTTTCGGAGAACTAGAGAGTTGTAAACTTTCTTGGAGAAGGTGGTTTTTACAGCCTTTGAATAAAAGCACCTCAGTTCTACCTTTTTTGGTAATTAGTGGAATCTGGTGTTTATCAGAAGTCACTCAGCACTGTCCAGGTTGCCAGCGCTGATTTTCTTTATGCTCGTCACCAGGAGCCAAATAAGGTCCAGTTGTCCTCACTGCTAGGATCTCAAAGAAAACAAAACAAAACAAAACAAAAACAAAAACAAAAACAAAAACTTCCTCTTTTCTAGAAAAGTGCATCCGATTTGTTGCTGAATTGTTTTTTCTCCTTCTTAACATGTCATCCAGGGTCTCTCCACCCTCCACCCTGGTCATTAATGGAAAAATGTAGTCTATAGTGTTTCAGAGCTTATCCTTTTGATTTTAAAACATTTTCAATATAAAATATCAAAATTGTCTGCACTCCCTTAAAAGAATATATAGTTGGAATTTTAATTTGATTGCCTTTCCCAATTTCCCAGGCTTTCATAGGCACACACTTTGTTTGAACAGCTGTCCTGAGTGAAGCTCAGTAACAAACGAATCAGGGATGATTTTATGTCGCACAAGTCAAGATGAAAGGAACTTCCTAAAACAGGTCATTAAAAGAATGAGGGAAGATAATCTAGCCAACCATTTGAGAAATTTAGCAACTATTTTTTTTAAAATAAAGCCATTTGCTCTAATAATTCTTTGCTAATAATCTTAAAATAATGCTGTCATTAATTGAGATAGCTTCTTATTTCCTTTTAGATTTTAATTTTGGGAGGAAACGAAATTTAAGACTAAAGCCAGCAGGAAAGGAGAAGTGCAAAAAACTGAGGAGCATAAAACATAAGAATGTAGCGGTAACTTAAGTGTTCTATTATTCATAATTTTCTGTCATCTACATGTGTGTATTCATGTGATGGAGCTGGGGGGAGGGGAGGGGAGAGGGATGGACTGGGAAATGTTTGCCTCCAATCACAAAAAGATTAAATTAACATGTGAAAAGATACTTGAAAGAGCTGTGGGGTAGAATAGCTTTTGGCTTTCAGCATCTTACCTACTGGATAGATTTGAAAGCATAAAATAAAGCTAAACTGAACTCAGGGAAACATTGATTCACCCGACTGAATAAACAACTTACTGAATTTGCTAATCTAATTAATCAAACTCTGCCTATCCTTTCCAAAGTAGATTCACAGGCACTAAAATAAGTTAAATCAACATTTTCTTTCCCTATTTACTGAAAATAAGCATTCTTTCCCTGGGTAAATCAGTCATTGAAATTCCCAAGGCTGCACTCCCGAAGTCCACTGGCAGGAAGCAATTGTGTGGGTATAAAATCATTTCTCTGTAGATTGCAGAGTTTGAGTTCTGAGTATTATATCTTAGCTCTCCACCTGAACTAATGAATAAAATGAATATTAACTGAGGTTTTTCTTAGAAATAAGTGGCCTATGGTTGATGTTGATTTAAAGAGCCTGTGACCTACAGATGGATCTTTTGTGAAGCCTGCAATGGTAATGATGGTAGGAAATAATGAGTTTGGGGGGAAATCCTGGGAAATTAAGGCTATTTAAAGTTTGAAAACTATTGTGATTGTGAAAATTCCACACTGAAGTAGTAAAAATGTTTCAGTTTAGTAGTCTGCAGATGTGGTATTGAGTGCTGAGTTTACCTAACTTTAAAACACTAGAATAAGATTCCATTTAGATCTCATGACTATATTGATACATGTAACAATTTCACACGCACACACATATATTCACACAAACACAATACACAAGGAAAAATGAAGGACTAAGTAAATGGGGAAGAAAATGCATCCAGGCTGCAAAGTGGTGATGGCAAGGTGTATGCAAATTAGGCAAGTTAGAAATCTAGGCCTATCTGAGGTAACAAGTTAAGTATGAGTCAAGACGGTATGACTACACTTTTAAAAACTTTTTACTTTTCAAAGGCCCGACACCAGAACGCAGCAGTAGGCGGAGGACCGCAGGTGGAAATCAAGAAAGAGAACACTGTTTGTGTGAAAGTTCTGCTCACACTTGCTGCATTCCCTTGCCTGCATCATGAGTAGGCGCACTTCCCAAGGAAGGATCTAAATGGAAAGGGCTTCCCGCTGACGTCTTAGTGCCACTAACCTCAGTCACCTCTCTGGTGCCTTCACCTTGAGGATCAAAGAGCCCCCCAAGGGCTGACTTTCCCATTTCCTTCTCTGCTGGACCTATTCCCATTCTTTCCAGTCTTGTTCATCCTAGGATATTATGCTCAAAGCTCATTTATGTGCTCAACTAATCTTAATTAAAATGTAAAGGAAGATCAGGGCATGATCAAATTAAGTTCTGAGTATAGTCGAATAGTTGGGTATCAGTTTAATGGATTAAACAGTTCTTGGAACTGCTTTTCTTTCTGACAGTAAGTCTTAATATTGCTCTCATTTCTTAACACTGTCTTCTCCTTTCAAGTGTTGGCTCATTGTTCACCATAACTTACAGACAGTCTTGCTTTCTGGAACGTCATGTCCGCCTGTGTGTGTTCAAAATTTGCTGTCCTCATAGTCTGGGAAAGTTGTTAAACATTGGAATGTCCTTTGGAAGTGGGCTGTGGAATTTTGTTTTTTCTTTTTAACTGAGTGTGATAGGTTTTCATGTATAGGAGGGATGACTTACGCAGATCTGTGAGGTTTGCTTCTAAACCCTGGTGAACTGAGTTTTCCAGAGTTGTTGCTGCTGGGGGTTCCAGTATGGCTTACGTCAACTAGTGAAGACAAAGCAGTACTTTTGTTAATACCATTTTGAGTCCACTATCTCCATGTTGTTCTGTGGTGAAATATACTCAAGAAAAAAGGAAACACTTCAGACTTGGTTATTGTGTATCTGGTCGCACAGATAGCCAAACTAGACTGGTTTTCAGGAGCTCACTGTGTGGTTGGTCGAGTCATCCTTAAAATTCCAATTGGGGGAATAATTGGGTGGTGAGATGTAGATGAAGGAGATAGACATTACCTCTTTTTAAACTGTGATGGTCAAGTCACCCATAAAAACACCACTTTTCCTGTGATATCGTCCCTGGTGCCCCACCCCACTGTCCAGCCATTAGCTGCCTCCTGAGATGGTCTATGTCAAGCATTAAGCATAGTGTCAAAGATCATGTAAGTATGCTAATTAATGTGAGCTATCATCATCATTGTTATTTTAATATTTATAATGAAATATTTATTTTTAGTATTTATACTTTTATAATAAAGCTTTTTTATTCTCTGTGCTCTTACACGACAACTTGCACATCATACCTGCATTCAAGCAGCCATCTGCAGTTTATTTCCTGCCCACTGTATTTCAGATACTGGCATTAGATTCTGGTGATGCAGAGATAATCAAGACACAGTTTCTGTCTTTCTGAAAATGATGCTTTACCTTTTATAATAATGCATTGTGCGGTGCTATATTTATGTCTTCTAGATTGTGAGTTCATTTGTGGTCAAAAGCATGGGAGCCAAGAAATTCATGTCAGCTTAACCTGAAATAGTTTATAATTAGAAGGGTAAATCGAAAAGTACTTTGCATTGGTAAAACTTTTATGTTTTAATTTTTATTTTAAAATATTTATTAATACTTAGTACAGTGTTTGACATAGAAAACAAGAAACTCATTGATTTTTTGAAAATTTATTTTTAGGGAGAGGGGAAGGGAAGGAGAAAGAGAAAGAGAAATATCAATGTCTGGTTGCCTCTTGCGTGTCCCCTACTGGGGACCTGGCCTGCAACCCAGGCATGTGCCCTGACTGGGAATTGAACCGGTGACCCTTGGATTCTCAGCCCACATTCAATCCACTGAGCTGCACCAGCCAGGGCCCCAATGATTATTATCAGGACATTTACTTTGTATTGCTCTGTTAATGACTTTTCACTGAAAACTATTGAATGAGGAGGCTGAGAGACGGCTAGAGCATCATGCTAAAAGATTGACCATTGTTGAGTTTTCCCCCAGTTTTACTGAGATATAATTGACATATAAAATTGCCTAAGTTTAAAGTATACAACATGATTTGATAAATGTACAAGTTGTAAACTGATTGTCACAATAAATTAACATTGATTCTCTCACATAGTTATAACTTTTTTTCCTGTGACAACCTGCTTTTCAAACACTGTATTCAGTTCTGCACCTATTAGGGATGTTGACATTCCTAGTTATCCGTCAGGAGACCATCCTGTAACGGTAGTAACTGTTGTTATCATCATCCCCGTTACTCCCTGTTAACAATACCTTGTATTGCTTAGACTTCCCATATCTCTTGGCTCATTTGAACCTTACAATAGTTCTATGAGACATGGAGTGCAGCAGATTCTTCTGTAATTTATGGATTTGGGGAATCTTTCTAGATAAGTGGTGTCCCTACAATCATGGATCCAGTAAATCCAGCATCAAATATCTTTAGTCCAAATCCATTGTGTTCACCACTAGACTATTACGGCTGGGTTATCGCTTAGACATTTGAAGAATCTGGAACTGTTTCATCATGGAAAAGAAAAGACACATGAGAAAGATGATCACTCTCTTTATATGCTTGAAAACCTATCCTGTAGCTGGGGTATTAATTACTCTGACTCTGAAACTTCTCAGGGTAAAACTTCGACTGCGTGTTGCTTATGTGTGCTCTTATTTTGGTTTAATAAGACTTTTTTTTTCCTGATATTCAGGGCTGGTGTGAAGCATGGCATACCCTCCCTGTCTTTGTGCTCTGGCCTGTGCCCGCCTCTGTGCCTCATTTCATGACGTTCTTTCCCATCCCATTCAGGATTCATTGGTCTTCTTTTCTGCCACATGTTCTTTGCATTTTAGCCCCTCTGCCTAGAATGCCATTCCCCTTTCCCCACAGTTTTGCTTGGTTGAATCTTATGCATCCTTTAGGAATCAGCCTAAAGGTTGCTTGCCTAGAGAAGCCTTTCCAAAAAGACACTGTGATTTATAGTTTTGATCAAAGTGCAAAATTGAGTGCTTAATAAATGGACTAATCTCCAATTTACTGGAGAGGTTTTTAAAATATGAAGGATATTCTGCTTTCCCAAGAGTCATTTTAAATGTTCAGGAGAAATTGAGAAAATGAAGTAATTCTTATGTCAAAGAGCTGCTCTTGTAAGTTTATATCATCTCCACACTTTAAATTTTGAAATGGAAACAAACAAAATGGTACCAAGCATTGGAATTATACTTTTAAAAATTTGGGTGGGTTTTCAGCTCCCTTTGAGTGGTTCCTGAATTTCCAGTCTTTGTTTTAATCCAGTTTGCACTCTGGTTTCATCATGAATACAGCCCTCTTGTTCCAAAGCAGACAATGAGGCTCATTCAACCCTCCTGCCCTTGCATTTGGTTGCTCTGCCATAGCCCGTTTGTGACTCAACTAGACGGATTATTATCTCAGAAAAAATGTGGATGTGACAGGGGCGGTTTAGCACAAGTAGTAGCAGTTGTGCAAAAGAGGGTGTTGGTGTAAATGGGTGTAGCAGTTGCCATATTTGCATTAACGCTCACGCAGTGGGAATTATGCACATATTCAGTGACTGAGCCGGGCCTGCAGAGGTCAAGTTCCTCTATAGGAGAGGAGAGGTCAGTATCAATGTAATTTCAGAGACACAGTCATGCAGGGCTATTTTTCTGTTTGACAGAACTGTTTCTTTCTATAACATTTCAGAATTTTGAGTTATGCTACTTGATCCGCTTTCCTTTTTTGGCAAATATTGAATTAAAATAATAGATTGCTAGAAAAAGTAAAGCATGACCCAGCTTGGCAGTGCTGAAAATTGGGTTATAATTCTCAGATTGTTCAATTCCTGCCATCTTAAAGTTATATTTTATTCAAGAATATGGGGAATTCCAAGATAAGTGTTTCAGACATGCTCTTACTCAAGTGATACTTCATACTAAGGTTGGACTGCCTCCTGAATTTCCGACTTTCTCATGCTGATTTCTGAGGGATTTCCTCCCAACATACCCTACTTCCTCCACCTCCCTTCCACCCCTTCTCCCTGTCTACACACATCACATGCTGTCACACTCACTCATTTACACTTAACCTAATTAGGTTAACATTTGTTTCAGGACTTGGGAAGTGTGGAACGCTTACATCGTATTGTGTTTAGTAAATGTCTTAGCCTGGAAGTGGAGGGTTGCCTTCCTTATACATGGCACGTAGGAAAGAGAGTTCCCTGGGTACACAGAGCACTAGTGAAAATAGTAAATTGTGGTGATTCAAAATTTATTTTGATGACCTGATATGGATCAGTATTTATGTGATCTCAGACTCTTTTCCACCTAAAAAATTCGAATTTCATTTCTCACAATACATACATGTTCATCTCTGTTGTCTCTTGGTTAGGGAGGGGGTTTGAGGTCCATTGAGGAGCAAATGGGATATTCAGTGCCCAAGCTTTTGCTTTAATTGGTGATGCTGAAAGTAACTTGAACCTCCCCTTTCAGTCTGCAAAGGAGTTCTCAGGTGGCTGTGTTGGGTGTATTGTGATTGCCTTTCATTTTATTGACTCACTAAATTCTTAGATTACTCTCTACCATTTGATATTGACAAGCCATAAAATTCTTATGGAGCCTCCTCAGTAGTGACTTATAAAGAATTATCTTGTTAATAAACTTAGTATCATTTGAAATTCAAGTTTAATTAAAATGAACAAGTAAATGATTATGTAAAGATTTTTCCTCATTTAGGCCTATATCCTTTTATTGTCTTTTTGCATTTTCTCTAAATTCAAAGATACATTTTATTTCAGACCCCTTTTTGCCAAGTGAATTTTTCTTGAATCTGTTGTAATACCTGTTCTGTTGTGAGCTTTTGCTGTAAAGATTTTTTTTTTTTTTTTAATTAGAAAGGTTGAGAAAGAGATCTGAGGTGGAGTCTGAGGGAGATAAAAATGACAAACAAATCATGTTATCCTGCTTCTTTTTAGTTTTTAAGGATGCTGTTTAAAGATAATGATTGTTTATGGACTCTTTAAAAATGTTTTCTCCTAAGAGTGGCCAGATAGCAGATTAGTTATCTGGGAGTGGCTGGAAAGGCCTTTTGAAATTTGTCTGGGTGACAATTCTACCTTATGGTACTTATAAAGCTCTTTTGAAGTTGGCTTTTTATATTGGAAAACCAGAAAATAGTTTTCCTTTCTTCTTTTATTAACCAGAAAGCAATAGAGGACTAGAGTTTTAATAAAATGCTTACAAAAAATATACTGGTTGTTTCTTGTGACAGACTCTGATGTTTCATCTTCCAGCCTTTGTGGGTTTCAGGATTCTTCTAAGTTCAGACTCAGTGTTTTGTGGATGCTGCTTTTTGTAAATGATAGTCAGTTACCAAGCACACACCATCATGCCTCAGAATCTGAGGGCCTCTTGCCTTTTTTACCTTCTCTTCTCCTTCATGTGTTCTTTGGTGCAAAGCCCGTTCTGCCACTCACAAGCTTGTCACATGGGTGCAGGACTTATCAGGGTGATCACTTCATAAGTTATATAAATGCCTAATCACTATGTTGTATACCTGAAACTAATATAATATTGTATGTCAACTATAATTTGAAAAAAGAAATTAGAAAAAAATGGGAGCTTGGAATTGAGATCAACAATGTCAGGCAGGGGACATTCCCACACAAGCTTTGTTATACACAGTTCCGCTAACAGAACAGGGTAAATGGAATGGGCCGTCAGGGGTCAAGACTGGAAACCCATAGAGTCGGATAGTTTGAGTTTGTGGGAGTAATGGGAGCCCCCTTCAGTCCAAGCTTATCTGAGCTCACAAAGGAGATTCACGGTCTGTTGCTCGGCAAAAGCTATTTGAGCAGGCACTTTTCTTCCCATCTGGCTTTTAAGAGCTCCTGGGGCCCTCAAGCCTATTCACTTAGGCCTCTCAGATTATGAATACATAAACCTTAATGATTTTGGAGTCCTAAAGGAAGACATACTAACTAGAGCATCATCAAAACATGATTCCGCTAATCGAATGAACAAATACGTCTTAGGGTATCACAAATTCACTCGATTCTAGTGGTCAGTTTTTGTAACACTTGAAAAGCGTTTATTCTGTGTTAGCATTGATAGGCTGGTTGATATTGATTATAAATTTGCATTAAAATAGTGGAACCTAGGTTGTGTGATAGATGGAACTTCTGAGAGCAGGAGCAATTAATTTTAGTTTTTTTTTTGTTTGACAAAAAATACAGGGCATTTGATGAATACCCAAGTTGGTTATTGCAAACATTTTGGAGCTTCGATCTTCTCATATTCAGAAGTTATGGACATTATCCCCTTTTTCAGTTTTGTCTTTCAAAATAAAAACTGTTGTTATGATTATTATAAATAGATTGAATCTGTTAATGTATTTTAAATGCTGCAGTTGTTTTGAGCAATGTTTGATTTAGCCTGAATACAACTCAAAATTCCTTCATGAGAGGAGAGAAACAATCATATGAAATTTGTTATAATAGGATTTAACCTGTAGTGTTCTGATTCCCTCTTCCCTTCAATTTTGATCGAGTTTTTAATTGCCCACCAGATTTCTTTTAGAATTGGCCTACTTTTTTTTTACTCCAGTGCCTCTGGGCAAATGTAAATTTGTAGTGGAATTAACAAACTGGGGATCTCTGTATAAATTAATAACTACAATAGGGAATCAAGTAACTGATTTCTCTCCTGCTCTAGGTTGGATGTGTATGGAAGGTGTAGAGCTGGGATAGAGAGATCAGGGGGTTTGTGGGGATGTGACTGACTTCGCCGCATTTTATTAATGTGAAAGGAATATATATTTATTGTAGAAAATATGGAAAAGTAAAAATAAGGAAAAAATTCATATTCTTCCACACAGAGATAGTTAGTGAACGTTTCAATGTCTTTTATTTCGGCCTCACCTTTTTGGAAGGTTTATATGTAAAACACATACACATATTTCTGTGAGAAAGAATAACAAACCGCCTACCTGCGCGCCCACCGCCCAGCCCTGCAGAACAGGGGCCGCCTTGTTTCTGCCTTCCTCACTTCTGCCACACAGAGCGTGTTTCCTTTTCAATTAGAATGTGCCTTTCAAAGTAAAAACATGTTGTTATGGGTTATTGTAAACAAATTAAGTCCCAATATATTTTAAATAGTTAGGCACCCTGGAATGTATGTTTATCAGTTTCTTATATTCCTTCACAGTTCCACCTCACACATGCGTGTCCCTAGATAATAATAGCTTTGCTTTGTATGTTTAAAATCTTTAATAAATGAAATTATACTGCATTTCTTTTTAAAATTTTAATTGTATTTCATTGATTATGCTATAATAGTTGATTTCCCCCCTTTGTCTCCCTCCACCTAGCACCCCATACTCCCCCAGACAATCCCCCACTATCATCCATGTCCATGGGCCATGCATATAAGTTCTTTAAAATATGTTCTGGTGATGTTGTGTGGCTGTAGTACTTTGATTTTTACTGCTCTATAGGGTTATTTTGTATGACTGTACCGCAGTTTATCCATTTGTGTCACCCGACATTTGGGTTTTAGTTGTGGAGCAGATTCCATCAGTGACCCTTGGATCTTTCTTGCCACTCTCACCAGCTTCCAGATGCTATTATCTGCATCTCTGCCTGAGGACTCGTCCCCCTATTCCCTGCAGAAAGCTGTTCAGCGATGCTCAGGGCAGCAGGCTAGACATACCCATGGGAGCAGCGCAGAACCAAGGAGTGACTCAGAGCTGGGGTCTAAATACCTCACCTTCCTCAGATTGCTCTAGTCCCCACAGTTTCTCCATGAAACGACACTCCAATCACCCACTTAGTGACTGGTTTTACAATCCACCCTCTATGGGCTACCTCCTTTCCTTCCATTCATTACTTCCACATACTTCTACTAGTCTTCTTGTTTGTTTTTCCAGCTAAATACCCTCAATCCTTACCCCTGCTTCTGAGGGAAGCGAAACTAAAACAGATTGTTTGCAGTTTTGGTCATTACAAATAATACTGCAGTGGGATTTCTTGAACATGTCTCAGTATACAGAGTGTGTTTCTCTGGGAGATTTCCAAGAGCAGGACTGGGTTATAAGATATGCATATATTCAACTTTGTTAGGTGATGCTGCCTTCTTTTCTAAGAAGTAACCAACACTCATGAATAGTAAATAAATATTCCTATTATTTAACATTCTTGCTAACTTACCTTTGATATTATGATGAGCATAGTTTCTCATGGTTTTAATTTGCATTCTTGAATAATTAGTGAGATTGTGCATCTTTACATATATTGTTGACCATTTGTATTTCTCTTCTGTAAATGCGTATTTATATTTTTTATCACTTTTTCTATTGGCCTGTAGGTTTTCTTTGTGGGAGCTCTTTATATATTCTAGGTACTTAGTGTTTATGTGCTTTAAAGATATCCTCTCCTAGTAGGTGGCTTGCCAGCTCACTTCCTTATGAACACTTTGCATGAACAAAGTGTTAAGTTTTTCACAAATATGATATTAGTTGTAGGTTTTTCTTAGATGCCCTTTTAATTGGAGTGTTTAGGTCATTTGTATCGCTATTTAACGTAATTATTGATATGATTGGATTTGAACCTACCATCTTATTTTCTGGTTTTCTTCTTCCTCCCCATCTTCCCTCTTCTTCTCCTCCTTCCTCTCTTTCTCTTTGTTTCTTGCTGTGTTTAACACTTCATTTGTAGAATCAGAAATCCAATATCTTAAACTTTAAACAGTGCTTTTACCCTGAGGACAACTGGAGGATTCCTTTCTGTACTGGGTTGCTAGCTATGTAGTGGATATCTGAAATAATAAAGGGTTTCGGACAGAATGGGTTTGGACACCACTCACATAGTAGGAAGTACAGAGTGTGAGCGTGTAATCCTGGGGCACATTCAGTGGGCGACCTTGTTTGCTAATAAGGTGGTTCTTAAAATGCCACAGAACCAGATAATTATGGAGCAAACACTAAACAATTGACTATGATACTTACCTTCAAAGATCAAGTGAGGCAAATGGTGGGCAACATATAAAGAGAGAAATTTAGAGGAACATCTGTGTAGTTCATGAGGTCCATGGTCAAATTATCCTCACTTCAAAAGTCCCATGCAAGAGACCCCAAACCATGCTTAACCTCATTCATCAAATGAAGGGAAGCTCCCTGCTCAGCTTTCCTACATTAATCTGCCAATAAGTTCAGCAAAAATCCCTTTGTTTTTTTAAAAAAAATTAATTGAAATGACACAAGCTTTATCAGTCAGCCTACGTCTTGCCGCTTTAAACAGCGTAGCGTAGAGGAGTTTTCGTAATGTTTATAAAATGAGGTTGTGTGAGGTCATGGAAATGGTGTTTGTTTTTCTCACAGCTATTTCAGTGGCAGCTACATACGGCTCGATATGCTTTGTTTGGGAACGCGTGATACCATAAGCATGCAGTTCTTCGCTCTGTACGGTTGAAGCCACATTTTACTGTGTGTAGATAGTGTAGTATGTAATAGTCCTGTGATGTAATGTATGAGTTCTGAAATGGGTCTTAGATGTCATTCAACTCTTTCACTTCAGAGAAAAAGAAATAGGCCCAGAGAAATTTAAAGACCTCATTCCAATCATGCCAACTATGAAATCTACCTGGATCATGTAAAATAGTGATTGATCCCCCCTAAAGCGGTAGTGGTTGATTATCGATTTGCAAAGCAATTCACAAAAAGTAATCTTTTAATGATTATCTCCCTTAATTAAGAAAGTTACTGAAGTTTCAAGAGTGAGGAATACGGGCTAAGTTTCAGGAAAATGTCTATTTCTCAACCAACACATTCAGTGGAAAACGGTGGGGAGTGCGTTAGGGATCATAAATCTAAGCTTGGGAGTGTTACATCTAATCTCATGGTATTCTGAAGGTCAAATCTCATGCATGCATGCCTTAATGCAGTTCCTATCAGGGGTTGCTCAAGAAAGAGAGAGCACTTTATAAAATGGTTAAAATGATAAGTTTTATGTTATGTCTATTTTACCACAATAAAAAATGCAAATTAAAAAAATGTAGGCTGTGGATTCATGCCATTTTTCTAGTTCCTTGTGTAAGAGGGAAGGTGGGTTCAAATGGGTATAACTTCTGTGACTTTCCTGAGGGGAGCTCCCCACTCCTGAGGACAGGCATCTCTTTCAAAGGTAGAGCTGAGGGGATCATCAACAAGAGTTGTGAGAATAAAAGTTGGCCTGCCTGCTGGGGGCTGCCCAACGCTCTTCTCTTTCTGCCATGTCAAAGAGGACTGCATTTCTTTCACTCTGGCCATGCTAGTCTGAATGGCACATGGCTCCACGTGAACTTGAAGGGATACTGTTTATTCAATGTCTGTAATGTGTGAGGCAATGCACTAGAAATACTAGAATATACAGTATCACAGTTGTCCTGATCACGTGCTGGAGGTGGTATTATCCCTATTTTGTACAGTCATGTGCAGCATAATGATGTTTTGGTCAAGAATGGATTGTGTATATAATGGTGGTCCTATAAGATCACAGTGGAGCGGAGTTTCCTGTAAGAAATGGAAGTTGGTTAGGTGTTGTCTTGCAAACTGAAAGGTCATGGGTTTGATTGCCCATCAGGGCACAAGCCTGGGTTGTGGGTTCTGTCCCCAGTTGAAGTGTGTGCAAGAGTCAAGAGATGGATATTTCTCTCTTACATCGTTTCTCTCCCTGTCTTTCTTCCCCCCTTCCCCTCTCTCTGGAATCAATACAAGAAAAAACAAAAAGAAATGGAAGCATATTTGATTGAAGAGGATTTTTTTTTCTCTGATGGGAGCAGTATTTGTAGAGTTTAGCAATAGATTCCCTTTCATTCACAGCACCCCATTTTTGAGTACACGGATTACATCCCAATCAGTCACTTACCTGTTTCAGCACAGAGGAACCTGTCTCCCAACACTCCACATTCAGAGAGCCCTACAGCCCTTCCATGTCTAGCTTGTTGATCTTCAGAGTGCATGGCTGTAAGCTCTTTGTTGAGGACCTAAGTTCCTGTCCTAGGACACAGGTCCGTAGCAGTTACCTTACCAAGTATCAAGTGCCACTCCTACTGCCGTAAAAGCTTTCTGGTATCGTGGGGCAAAGCTGTTCCTGTCCTTATAATGATATAAGGTCCTGTCCTTATAATGATGTCCTTCTAATGATAGGTAAGTTTTATTTCTTGCCCCAGATCAATGCCAAAGAGAGCCCTTTGTGTCAGAGAGGGTTACTAGAAAAACAAATTTTCAAAGGCAAAATATTGCATCCTCAGTTCTACACCTCTCCATGTTAAATACCCTCTTTTTCTTCTTTTCACGAACACTATGTACATTCCTTAATCTGACCACTGCTCCGATGTGCGGTAACCAAAACCGTCCTGCTGTGACAGTCCCCTAGGTTCCTTTATGTCTTCATTTCTTCATCTCCATCTCGTATTTCTACTGATCCTGACAGTCACTACTGTGGCGATCTGTGCCTTGCCCAGCCAGTGACTCCTCGATGTTTCCAGTCAGCCTAGCCCACAGCCCTGTTCACGCAGCAGCATTGACAGCTTCACTGCTCTATTGCTGCCCTGTCAGGAGGAAGCAGGGGGAGGGCCTGTGGGGCAGTGTATGTCAAGTTGATGGTAGGGCACAGTAATGTCCTAGGCCTTCACATTCACTCACTGACTCACCCAGAGCAACTTCCAGTCCTATAAGCTCCATTCATGGTAAATTCTCTATTCAGACATACTGTTTAAAAAAATCTTTTATACTGTATTTCTAACTGTACCTTTTCTATGTTTAGATACATAAATACCGTTGTCTTACAGTTGCCTTCAATATTCAGTACAGTAGCATGCTGTACAGGTTTGTAGCCTGGGAGCAGTAGCTATACCATACAGCCTAGGTGTGTGCCATACTGTCTCTGTTGGTGTCAGTGCATTCTGTGGTGTTTGCACAACGACAAAATAGCCTCACGATCCCTGTTTTGAATGCATCCCTATCGTTAGTTAAAGCGTGACTGAATATGAGGAAAATGAGGCTCTGAGAGTTAAAATAAACTATCCAAGCTCACACAGGTAGCAATTTAGAGTTAGAATTTCACCTCAAGTCACTATTATTGAAGTTCTTGGTCTTTTTGCTGTGGCGTAATTGCTTCAACATTTTTATCCCATCCAAGTTAAGTGGGTGCAAGAATTTAGTACCTCATATTTGCTCTATAGGGAAATAAGGAATAGGATTTTGTTTGTCATGAAGTATTTCATCCATTCATTAGATTTTTTAAAAAAGATTTTATTTATTTATATTTTAGAGAAAAGGGGGAAGGGAAGGAGAAAGAGAGGGAGAGAAACATCAATGCGTGGTTGCCCCCAACGCATCCCCAAATGGGGACCCAGCCCGCAACCCAGGCATGTGCCCTGATTGGGAATTGAACCGGTGACCCTTTGGTTCACAGGCCTGTACTCAATCCACTGAATCACACCAGCCCAGGGACATTCATTAGATTTTTCACGAGAGCCCACTTATAAGATACAAGATTTTGTTTGGCATGAAGCATGTTTTTCATTCGTTAGATTTTTAATGAGAGCTCAGTTTGTGCTAGGCACGGTGATCCAGCCCTCAACAAGACAGACCTGATTCCTGCTTGCAGGGGAAAATAAATTATGCCATGGCTGTGTGAACCCACTTCATCTGAACGCAGAAATTTATTAGAAACCTAATCAAGGACAAAAGTGAGGCTCTCCATCATTTCTCTGTTACTTTTGTTGCCACCGGCCATTGTCTGGTTGGGCAGGAGCAAAATAGACGAATTCAGCAAGCTGTCTTTGGAGAACTCCAAAAGTACATAAGACACATACATTAAAAATAAATGCATCCACTTCCTGTGGTTTGCGGTAATTTTTCTCTGTGAAGTCACTGAGAACACCGAATTAGTGGAAACGGAATGTTGCTCCTAGGGGAAATGTAGGGCTAGGTTCCTGAGAGTCTCTGGTCTTAGCCTCATCAACCGAACACACATAACTCTGTTTTTGTGTGTGTTTCTGTTGAAAGACACTTTATTTAGTATATATTGTTGATTTCTTTACGTTGAACTCATGTCCAGCAGCTGTGCAACTCATGCCTGAAAGAGGCTAGTCTGAGATGTATATTTTCTCCCTAAGGCACCCCACACCCTTCCTGCCCTTTTCAGCACCACACTTGGGGGCATTGTAAACAGCAAAATCACAGACAAAAGAAGAAGAAAGGTGAAAAATGTGCACCAAATAGACCGCGGAAAGAGCACTTGTTTATGGTGTGAGCTGAAACAGGAAAGCCGAGCATCACTTTGTTGTAGCTCAGCTGGGAATGCGTGTGTCCAGCAACTCAAAAACTGCCCTGATCGTGAAAGTACCAAAAGTATTGATTTGGGGGTTACACAAACTTTAGCAAGTGAGGCAAGTTTGTAAATAGAAAGTCTGTGACTCATGGAGATTGACCGTACTCATTTTAATAATCAAATATTGAAATGCCAGATGGGGCTCTGGAGAATGAAAGGAGAGCTATGGATGGGAAGGCTCCAGGGTGGGCGCTGCTGATGGGAGACCAGGTGAGGCTTCTGTGAAAAGACCTGTGATCCAAACTGTGGTCTGAATTACAAGGAGGTGCCTGTCCCAGGAAGATCAGAGGGGAGGGCTTTTCAGGTGGAGGAGCAGGAAGAGAAGAGGCCTCCATACAGGAAAGAGTTTGGTGTGAGGAATCCTGCAAAGGCAGGTGTGACTGGAGGAGTGGCAGAAGGGGAGGGCCGGGGAGGTCTCTAAGGACTGTAGCCTGGGGTGAGGGATGAGGATTTGGTTCTAGGTGCACTGATGGGGATGATTGGAATGTTCGTGCTACCGAACTTCAGTTTGGGAGCTGCCTGTGAAGTCTGGGGAGTTGTAGCCACGTCCCAGTCACACTAGCTATTTAAAGGATGCCCCGGAAAATTCAGTTTTCCCAATTCTACACTTGCACAAGTCTTTCCTCACCTTGCGAGTGACTTTCCTTGCTTTTCCAACAAATCCCTGGCCAAGGAGGCCCCTTCCCTTGTCAGAAACACTTGATCTGATGCTCTGTTCTGCATTTCTTGTATCCTCTTATTCTATTTGCTCTCCATCAGTAATTCCTGGTATATTTCTCTGTCAATATTAAACCATTTAAAAAAAATTTCACAATCATGCTTCCTAAGGATAGGGGTCATTTTTTGCTTTTTTATTCTCTCTTGGTACCCTAGACACAGCAGCCCCTATAAATATTGGATGACACTGAGCTTTTGTATTCTGGGCTCTAACCTTTTCTTCATCCTGTGGCCATTATGAATGAGAGTGAAATATGAATGGGTGATGGCATCAGAGCTGACTGGGGGTGGGGGCTGAGGGGTGGGGAAGAGGAAGAGGACAGTTCTATCAGGAGAGAAAGTTACCTAAATGCTCCAGACCTGAGTTTTCTCCTAACAAGGAACAACAATTATTTGTCAGGAAACAAAGGGCTGGACCAGAAGAACATTTAATATTTCTTAAATATCCGTGACTTTATGATAACCATAGCTAGCTCTAACCCTTCAGGAATGTCGCAAGGTAAACATAAAGAGGCATATACTTCACTGCCTTTAGGCATGTCGGTAACTTAAACCATCTGCTTTGGGCATTTGATGCCACATGAACCAATATTTTCCCTAGTCATCTGTATTCTCTTTAATCCCTGTCTAGATAAGCTTTTAGTAAATGGATTGCATTTAGTCCCTCGATTCTGTTAAGAAACAGAGACTGAGGAAGATAGACTTTGTGAGTTTTTAAATTTTATAGAACACAGTTTGTATGTTGTATTTGTCAAATGTTTTTCAGCATATTTAGTGAAGGTGGGCAAATTAGATTTGCCTTTTCCAGTACCCTCTGAATTTTTAATGAGCTGCTATATGTCTTGTCATTTTTTCCCTGCCTATAGCTATTGTTTTCAGTGTAGCTGTGCTCTATAATTCTTTTTTCCTACGAAAGTAATTTATTTCTTTGACTTTTCAAGATGGCTTCCATTTGTCTGCATGCAAGTTTCAGATTTACTGCAATACAGGGTGTATAAGACACTTTTTTAAAACCGAAAAGCTATGGGATCTAATATATCTAGTAATATAACTGTGGCATATTTATCTAAGAAGGAACATGTTACCTCAAAGACATGGGTTTTTTTTTTCCCTTATAAAAGTTTTCACATATGCTCGTGCAAT
>VMDR010004346.1:0-61071 GCA_007922815.1 Macrotus californicus | reverse complement strand
GGCGCGCCTGTTACGTAGTAAGGGGCGGAGCCTTAGGTGTTCACCAGGGCAGGGCGGCCACGTCGCTGCGTTGTGACGCTGTTTGTGGGGGAGGGGTCCGAGAGGGAACAATGGCGGCCGCTCCGCTCCCTGCCGGTCACCAGTCACCTTCCGCACTGCCCACAGTCCAACGGGGCCCCTCTGGTGCTGGCTCCAGTGCCGATCCCCGGTGGGAGGGCTGTGTACGCTCCGAGACCCTGTGGGTCTCTCCAACGAGCTCTCCAGTGAGGCCCGGAGTTTCTCCCGCTGCCGCCGCCTCAACCCCCACGGGAGTTTTCAATCAGAGGCTTTGAGGCTTCACCTCCCCGCGCTGGAGCTCTGGGTTGCAGGGTCCGTCCGGTTCCCGAGCCGTTCCTCCCCGTTTATCCTCACGAGGGAGTGGGACGCCCGGTCCGCAGCCGCCACCTCTCCCGGCCAGCCGCGCCTTTCCCGGATCCGCCAGCCGCCGCCCCGCCACGCGAGTCCTCTCTGCCCCTCCTACCAGTCTGGATGTATGTTTCTTAGTTTCTTGGTTGTCGGACTTCCATACGGTTCGATTTTCTGTCAGTTCTGGTTGTTTTTTCTTTTAAAATTTGTTGTTGTCCTTCTTTTGGTTGTGCGAGGAGGCACAGTGTGTCTACCTACGCCTCCATCTTGGCCGGAAGTTCTATTTATTTATTTTTAGAGAGAGGGGAAGGGCGGGGGAAGAGATGGAGAGAAACATCAACGTGTGGTTGCCTCTTACGTGGCCCCCACTGGGGACCTGGCCCATAATCCCGGGCATGTGCCCTGGCGGAGAATTGGACCAGTGACCTTTTAATTTGCAGCCCATGCTCAACCCACTGACCTACACCAGCCAGGGTGAAAATCCTGTATTCTTTAAGCACCTATTGTGTTCAAATGACTATGTTGTCATAGAGTTGGTGAGAAATGGAATAAAAGAGATACAAAAGTCTATAATCAAGAAAAAACAAATGCCCTGTTCTCAAGGAAATTAATAAGGTTAACAAATATATTTTCAGTAGAATTATGCAGGATAACTAATATGGGATACATAAGAATTTTTTTTTTTTTTAGTTTATTTATTGATTTAGAGAAAGAAACATGGACCCACCGGTCCACGTATCCGTGCACTCACTGACTGACTCTTGCACGTGCCTGACCTGGGACTGAGCTGCAACCCTGGTGAGTCCAGACAGTCCTCAAACCCACCGAGCTACCAGGCCAGGGTGGAATACATAGTATTTTATGCAGCTTAATCATTTGGGAAATTTTAGGAGAGATTTCCATAATAAATTCTTGGGGTTCTACAATCTCAAATCTTCTAGTAGCCAATACTCATTTCTCTCATGGAAGTGAAACAGAACGTAAGTCAAGGTTAAGTTCTCTTCCTGGAGTGCCTTCTCTGGGGCATTAAAATAATGGTGTGCATGTGTTGTCTAGGAAGGTCAATAAGAATTAAGATTTTACTTATTCTTGCCTAGCTGAAAGTACAAAAAGAAGAAAGAAATACTGTGGTCAGAGAAAACTGCCCATCTGCCTCCTGTGAAGGACAGAACAAGTCATCAGGTGAATCACAGAAATGCCCTCACTGCCTGATGTTTACCTTCTGTCTGAACTAATGGCGTCAACCTCCTCTTCTTCTACATCACCAGTTTGGAGTTAGTTACCGTACAACGTACTTATATTAATATCTATAATATATGCCTCTTAATGGCATTTCTCAGAAAAATCATTAAATGATAACCGATTTATACGTTATTTTTTGCCTCACAGCTCACCAATTTATTTTCCATCCTCGCTTTTTCAGAAAAATGAGGTAAAACACCACTTAGGACTGCAAATATAAATTTCCTTTATCACAAATGGAGAACTTTGAGAAGAAACATATTTGGGAAAAACAGAAGAAATGCAGATTTTGTATTCGTGGGCTTTTCTCTCTCCCTTAGTGGAACTAGCTCTGTGACCGTAAGATCTTAATTTGTGTGCAGTTAGGGTTTAGTTCTTCTCTCAATCTCCTGTGCTTATTAAAAGTTCGTTGTTGAGATGCTAATGTCATAAGAGTGCAAGAACATTTAGCACATCACCAGTACCACATCCCATAGATCTCCAAACACTTTAGAAATGTCTGTAAATTAATCCTGCTTACATTCCCGTAAATTATTCAGTCTTCGGAGCCCACAGATAGGGAACAGGAGTTTGGAGTGGAACAGTGTATTTGTTCACATTAAAGAGAAGAGATAGGAAAGAGACTTAGTGTGCCCACACTGTGACAGATTCAAGGGCCAAAAAGATACTGTTAGCCAAATACGCTACATGGCAGGAGGCCACATCCGACATGCTCATAGAACAGCGTTCTGGGCACGGGTTTGGGGTCATGCCTCTGGGTTGATGTCCTAGCTTTGTTACTTCCAAGCTCTTAGGCAAGTTTCTTTACTTCCCTAGCTTCACTTTCCTCAATTGTAAAATCCAGGTCTTTCATGTAAGATCAAGGTCATACCTACTTTATACAGTTGCTGTGATGATTAAGTGAAATAATGCACATAACTATCCTGGCACACATGGTAAGTTTCAAAGTTCGATATTTTATGGCATTATTGTCCCCACTGGAATGTATTACCAAAGTCATAGCCTAAGTGAGAGAAGCCAGAGCACTAGGATCCCACTTCACATCTTTTCAAGAAAAATCTACTTCAAAATGAGATAACTATAAGCTCTTTCAAGAAAACAATCTATTTGGTTCTAGCCACAAAATCTAACTAGGCTTTGTATCAAAGGCCACACACTCTTCATCTATGTCCTCATGTATTCATTCAACAAATATGTATGGTGCACACTTCACCCAAAGCATGGGTTTAGGTGCAGAGAACTGAAAGGGTGAATTAGATATATATTTCTGCCCTGAAGTTGCTTTGGGTACTGGGACACAGGAAATGGACCAGGTGAAAGAGAGTAGACAGAAAGGGTCAGAGGAGGGGAGTTTTCAGAAACTTAGTGCCTGAGCATCAGCAGTCTTAGCTGCTTTGGAGTGTCGACATACTTATGTTCTTGGATTCTAATATGTCTCTCTGTGCGTCTCTCTATCCTGCCCTCTGTACCCTCAGGTATTCCTTCTCGTCGTTATTCCACATCTAAAATCTGAACTCTGCCAAATTCCAAGTTCTTTCTCCTTTTCAGCTACAGGACAGCTGCAGTTCTAGACTGGGAAGATGATGTTGTGCAGTAGGAAGAATCACAAAACACTTGGTCTCATGCACCCCTTGCACTCCTGATGGTGGGAGCGAGAGTATCCTGGGGAAACAGAGAGGAGACCACTGATTCTAGGCAGGTGGGGGACTCCTGGGCAAGCATTCAGAGTACTAGAATGTGGAGTGGTGGAGAAGTAAGCTTGAAAGCTTACTAGTGATTTGTAGGGGGATCTGTGACTCCACTCTAAGGTGGTGATGCAAAAATGTGCTTTTTTGTGGGGGGTTCCATTAAACAAAATTGTTCATTAACTAGGTACTGGGAACAGTTCCAGGAAATAGGAATATATCAATAAACATGATTGCCAATGTTACCTGCCTTCCTGGAACTTACACTCTAGAGGAAGATGTGCAACACAGGTTTATTCTCCAAAAGGGCCTGTGATGTAAAAAACATTCAAGAATCAAGATGCTAGGTCTGTGGTCCTCGATGTTGTATATCAGCACCACTTAAAGGGAACCTTAAAAGTCCTCAGTTTCTGAAGGGCTGGATGGTTGTTTGGGCTTGGGAAGGAATGTTTTGAAGCTCCCACTCATTTTGATCCAGTCAGGTGTGAGATAAACTGATTGCTTCTGAGAAAAGAGCATGGAAATGAAATTTTCCTCATCAAGAAGAGCCAACCTTTGACAAATACTACAAGGCTATGGGATTTTCAGTTCTGGATATCTTAAGAGAGAAGCATCAACGTTCTTTCCTTATATTTATTAGCTTAGGTAGCACCCTCCAACCAGTGCTTTAAAAATATTTAAATGTATTCCTATATACTAATTTAAGCTTTCTTAGAAAGGAGAGGAAGAATTATCATCATCATCTAATTTGAAACCCCAAATGATTTCTCAATTCCCTTTCCATACACTTTACTACTACTACTAATAGTATCAGTTATTATACGCCACTTAAAAGTATTTACTATACAGGCTGGACACTTTACAAGTGTTAGCCCACGTATACTACTAAAACCCATGTGAGGTATTGTTATGCTCACTTAACGTGAGAAACGAAGGCTCCCGGGGTCACGGAGCTGGCTCAAGGACACAAAGAGATTGGACCAGTGGGAACCTAAACCCAGATCTCGACCCTGGCTGCTGCAGCATCCCATCCTTCCGAGAGTCCATTCCACTCACCTCCCTTACTGAGCACTTGGACTCTCTCCTGTGACCAAAGATAAACAAACAAGTTATAAATCACTGAGGAAAAATTTTGCTTGGGAAAATGTACCACCCAGGCCGACTTGGGGAGTATTCGGGGAGGGCAGGCTTCTGGTGCAGGGTATTCTTTGTCGGCAGCTCCCCAGCTCCGGACAGACGCTCACTCTACCCCTCGCCCCACCCCCCGCCCCAGGGCGGTACCCACCCCGGGCTGCGAATTTCAAGAGGTGGCTGCCGCGCCTACGCCCCCGCGGGCGCCAGGACGCGGGTGCAGATCCCAAACCCGGGGGAGATCCTTATCTCCTGGCCCCGGAGCGGGTCCGCAGTCTTCCCGAGCCAGCCAGAAACTTGGGCCGGGGGTCGAGATGACTGACTTCAGAAGTCTTTGCTGGAAGGCCACTTAAAAAGCCCCCAACCCATCTGGCCTATTTCCCTCGTCTACAGTTTTCCCTCTGTCTTAAAAAGTTGGCCCCAAAGTTTCAGGGTGCGGATATCTGTGTGTGGGAGTGCGCGACGCGGTCCCAGAAGAAGCCCGCCGCCCCGCCTCCCCCAGCCGTAGATACTGGCAAGACCCAGCTCCAGGACCCGAACCCTCCCGCGCTGTGTCGGCGGGAACAGACGCCCGCCTCCCACTAGGGCACGCGGGTATTGGAGAAAAATGTGGCAGGGGGTGGGGTGTGGGGGGTGCGGTGGACAAGCTGGGCTGGGTGACAGGCAGCGGGGACAGCCCACTGGCCGAAGGCGGTTAGGAGGCTTAGGCCGGCGACAGTGTGTGAGTGTGAGGGTGAGTGTGTAAGCCTCCCCCAACCCCCACCTGTTTGAAATGGTTTTAAAATGCCAAAGCCAGATTAACCTGTTTCAAAAGTTGCAAACAGTTGGAGTAAAACACTAGCTCCAAAAGGATTTGCTACGTCCAGGGCACTGAAAGAAAAGGAGGAATAAGAGGGGTGTATGAGAGAAGGTAACTTGCCTGTCTCCGCAGGGTCGGTTTTAGGACCCAAAGGGAAGCACATTGGAATCTCGCTCTTTGGGAAGGAGGGGTGGGGCGGGCTGGCCGGCAGGCGACCGCTGGGCGCATGCGCGCGCGTCTCCTCCGGCCGGCCGCTGCGCTTCGCGGCGCGGAATAGAATGAACTGTAACAAAACAAGCCGAGCCTTTGTATCTGCTTAAAGGGGCCGCAGGCACTTCCCTCCTGTCCCCCATTCCTCCACCCCCACTCTGCAACAGCGTCTCCAGGGCTCCCAGCAACTGGCTGGAAGGGCTTCCCTCACCCTCGGGAACAGCCCGCGAGCGAGGACAGGAGAGCCAGGCTGGAGGTAAAGAGGAGACTCTGCATTTCTAAGAGGCAAGAAAGAAAGGAAGGAAGGAAAAAAATATAACCCAATCGGCGCAGAGTGGACTCTGGTCCCGGGGAGCACGATCGGGAGCCAGAAGGTGGACCAAGAAGCACCGGAATGCAAACAAAGCTCGCGGGCGCCGGTGCAGGGCTCGCGAGGAAGCCCAGAAAGTTTGTTTTATGATGGCTTGAGTGCGCGAGAGTGTGCAGGGGAGAAAGGCTGCCAAGTTTCTCTCTCCCGTTGCATTATTTGGAGGGAGATGTCTCTCCCATGAACCAGCGGGAGCTTGGGGGTTGCGCTGTGGGGGGGCACCTGTCTCTCATTTTATTTTATTTTTTTTTTGGGGGGGGAAGTAGATATATAACTCGTCATGTCGAAAGTGATCCAGAAGAAGAACCACTGGACTAGTAAGGTTCACGAATGCACCGTGAAGCGGGGACCTCAGGGCGAGCTGGGGGTGACGGTGCTGGGGGGCGCGGAGAATGGGGAGTTTCTGTATGTTGGAGCCGTAGCAGCGGCCGCGGCGGCGGGGCTTCCAGGCGGCGGCGAGGGCCCCCGGCTGGGCGAGGGGGAGCTGCTTCTGGAGGTGCAGGGGATCCGGGTGTCCGGCTTGCCCCGCTATGACGTGCTGGGAGTCATCGACAGCTGCAAGGAGTCCGTCACCTTCAAAGTCGTCAGACAAGGTAAGACCCGACGCACCTCCGGTATGCTTCCAGAAAAGGGGAGCGGCCTGCGGAGTGTCTCCCTTCCCCCCCACCCCCAACCCCCATCTCGATTTCCCGCATCGCCCCTCCGGGCGCAGCTTAGGGGGGAAATTGAGGCTGTGCGCCCAATGGTAGGTTAAATACACAAAGTTGTGGAGAGGTTGCGGGTAGTTTGCCCACCTGTGTTGGGAAGAGAGGGTTGAATTTGCGCCGGGGAGCGGGGGTACTTTTCCCCGGCCTGTTTGCCAACCTGTTATCTCAGCCACCAAGTGCAGCGCCTCTACGCCTGCGCCTGGAGGAGAGTTGGGGAACTGAGGCTGGGGCAGAGTGGAGGCTCTCCTGGCTCCTTGGGGGAGCGCTGCAGCGGGCGCAGTGCTTCGTTCTTTTGCCAATTGTCTGTGTCCATACCTAGAGAATGGGTATGAACGAGGAGAGGATCTATGGTTGTTGGACTTCCTCCATCAGAAAATCGTTTTTATCCTGCAACCCCTCCAGGTGGGTCGGTGTGCCGGATGTTCCTGAGCTAGCCTGAAGATCCTGCACTCACCCCACAGCTGGATGACGCATGTGTCTCCTCGGTGTGGCTCAGCACCAAGGCGTGGGGGGTGGACTGGGGGAGGGAGAGGAGGGCTATTTCTCACTTAGCTCTAATCAAGCCCCAGTCGATGCTGCCACTACTATCGCCACCAATCACCGTCATCATCACCATCAATGATGATGATAAGGGTAACCACTATTCATTGTTAACTTACTGCGTGCCAGACTCTGTGAAATGCTTTTCTTGCATTATCTCGTTCTGAGTCACAAGAATCCTGAGGACGAGTTGTTCTTATAAATCCCGTATTTCAGATAAGGAAACCGGGACTGACATTGGTTAGGTTACTTGTCCAAGATCCCACAGATACCGAAATGAGGGTTTGAGCCCTGCTGCACAGCCTTAAGCACTGAGGAGGAAAAGATGGGGAGCTGACCTTTGGGGAGGGCGGGGGCTGACTTGTGAGGATGGAGTGGAAGCAAATTCCTCTCAGAAGTGTGTAGAGAAGTGATTGCCTCTTTGATGGCTGCGGGTGGCGGGGAGTCCGTTACATCTCAGTCGGTGCAGGCAGGGGGTTGTCCCTGTATCAGTAAAGGCCTGCCTGGTACTATCCAGTGCCATGACGCAGTTCCTCTCCGTGAAAGCGCTGGCGGAGGTGGCAGAGTGTGGTGAAAAGTTGCCTTGTGTGCCTGGTCTGCAGGGGCAACAGCAGCTGGAGGAACATGTCTAAGGGAAAAAGGGCTGGCTGGTCCTGCCTTGGAAGCTGGCTTGTTCCAGGTAACAGAGGAGACCAGGTGGAGTAGACCTGGCCTTTTAGCTTTGGGAGCTGAGGGGCTGACATTTACCTATGGAAAGCTCCTTCCATTTGTGTCTTCAGTTTTCACTTGAACACCTCCTTCAAGAGGAAGCCCTAGAGCAACCAGCCAGGGTGAACAAATCAGTCTTTCTCTGGGGTCCCATAAATGTGTACCTTGTAGTTTTTTCTTTATTCTAAACTGTGAGTTAGATCTCTTCTTGCCTCATTTCCATACAAGGTACTAAATTCACCAAAGGAAAGAGTGCTTCATTCATTGGTTATCTCCCCAGACTTTGCTTGAGGGCCAATCCCTGGCCTCCCTGGAGACTGTGTCCTCAAAGCCACCTGTAAACTGGCTTTCTTGAGGTTGTTACATTAGCTAATAAGTAGAAAGTATGCAGAACAGTGCCTGGCACATAGTAAGTGCTCGATAAAAATTAGCCGTTATTGTTATATTTAAATTGAATTTGAGCAGTTACTTATTTCTAACTCTAGCTTTTTGTGTTAAGAAACCTGGCTTATGAGTTTCTTGTTGGAACTGTAGGGGAAATACTTTGTAAAATCATTTGATGGGAGCAGCTGCAGGTCTCAGTTCAGAGCCATTTCTGGAGAAAGCTGGAGAAAGGACAGCCAGGGGTACCATCTAGTGGGGGACCTGGAGGTGTCCATTGGGTTTTGTGTGGGAGCTGGTTTTCCACATCAAGATGCTGCATGTGACTGAACCTCGTCCACCAGTTATCAAAGAACTGAGAGGCATTGCCCCAGGGCTGCCTTGTCAATGAACTTAGGAAGGGTTGGTCAGAAGATCAAGTGCTTTTGGAGTCAGACACCTCTGGGCTGGAAGGAAATGGTAATGTCTCCAAGTGTTATGTTATTTCCCTTCCCTGGAACCTTTGTGTGTGCTGCACAGGCATGTTCACAGCAGGTGTGTGTGTGTAAATCAATGTGTCCTGCTTGTAGTGGGATAGAGTAAAGATGTGGATGGAAACACTTGAAAGGCCTGGAATCCACTACAAAATGAGAGCCAGTATTTCACGTGGTAATTATGTGGGCATAGTTAGCTCTCTAACATTTTCATTATAGAAACATGGCACTAGCAAGCATTTCACTGGTCTTCTGTTCCCTCTTTTATATTGAGAATGCAATTTAAATTATGACAGAGTTGCTCTTACTGTGTCATTACTGTTTTAATCATATTAGATAGCCTCTTACTTGGTACAAAGTAAAGGAAAATGTTACTTTGATGTTGTCTGCCCCCTGCGGTAGCTACTCCGAGGGACATGGGTCACTGTGGGTGCTATCTGTATGGAAATGTCACGGTCTTCTTCTGGGAGAAAGTTCTGCTGTTTCTATTTAATGGCAGGCCTCTGGAATGATGCACACACCAAAAGAGTCTGTAGTAAATGGTATTACGTGAAGCAGGATTGGATTGTGAAGGAATCAAGCTAAATGGATCATACCAGGTTGGAGTTGATTCATTTTAAAGGGAAAAGACAGTCTTTTGTCACAAAGTACCTACGAAAATTTATATATGTGTATATATATGCTATTAAATGTTATTTTATATATATAACAAAGCATATACATATACTTTATAAGTATATATTTACCTATAGTAAAATGCACAATCTTAAGTATATGGTTTGCTGAATTTTGCCCATTTATATGCTGATGTTACATTCACCCAGATTAGGATATAGAACCCCAGAAATTTCCCTCATGTTCTTGTCCACTCAGTTCCCCTCACGTCCTCCAGGGGCAAAGGCTGTTTCATTTATTCCACCATCAATTACTTGTTTTTGCTATTATTATTATTTTTAAATTGAATTTATTGGGGGTGACCTTTGCTAATCAAATTATATAGGTTTCAGCCCTGGCTGGTTGTGGCTCAGTGGATTGAATGCCAGCCTGTGAATAGAAGTGTTGCCGATTGGATTCCTGGTCCCTGCACATGCCTGGGTTGTGGGCCAGGTCCCTGATTAGGGGCCTGTGAAAGGCAACATCACATTGGTGTTTCTGTCCCTCTCTTCCCTTCCCTCTATAAATAAATAAATAAATACATAAATGAAAATCTAAAAGAAAATTATATCGATTTTCGAGAAACCATTCTATAATACATCATCTGTATATTATATTGTGTATTCACCACTCCAAGTCACGTTTCCTTCCATCAACATTTATTCCCCATTTATGAATTATTTTTGTTTATTATTGAAAGTCATATAAATGAAATAATGCAGTGTGTACTCTTTGTATCTGGCTTTTTTCACTCAGCAAAATATTTTTGGAGATTTCATATTGTTGTGTGTATCATTGTTCTTTTTTATTATTGAGTAGTATACCATTATATACACATACCAGTTTGTTTATATTCGTGTATATATATATTACAGATTTCCTTCCTTCCTTCCTTCCTTCCTTCCTTCCTTCCTTCCTTCCTTCCTAGAGGGAGGGAGAAAGAGGGAGAGAAACATTGATGTGTGAGAGAAATATTGATCTGTTGCTCCTCCCTCTCGTAACCGGGGTCCCAGCCCACAACCCAGGCATATGGTCTGATCCAGAGTCCAACCGGGGACTTGTCAGTTTGTGTGGGATTGTGCCCAACCCACTGCCACACCAGTCAGGGCAGTTTGTTTATGTTTTTGCTCATCAATGGACATTTGGACCGTTTATCATATTTTGGCTATTGAATAATAGCTAAATGAATAAAGCTGCTATAAATGTACCATTTGCTCCACATCTTTGCTAATCTTTTATCTTGTCTGATTTTATGAATTTTAGCCATTCTACTGTTTGTGGAAAAAGTAAAAAACTGAGGAAACTTTGCTGTACAGTGTAGCTAGTTTTTACTAAGCACTTGCTCTAGAATGTGCCAGCCCCTTGGCTAAGCTAGTGCCAGATGGGTATTTTGTTCTTTTTTCCTCATAACTTAGATGTCGGAAACTAAGGTCCAGCGTATTTGGGTGGGATTTTCATTGGTCAGACAAGTGGTAGAACTAGAGCTGGAACTCCGCTGTGTTGGATTAAAAAACCCATACTCCTAAATTACTGGGTCAGAGGGTCTCAAAGTATAGTCCCCAGACCGATGGCATTGTTATTGGGTTGGCCAAAAAGTCTGTTTAGTGTTTTCCGTAAAATAAAAGACAGATTTTTCATTTTCACCAATGACTTTATTGATTTGGATATTTGAGTATTTTGGCTATTTCCTGCTAATGGCTTCTAGTGGGCAGAGGCCAGGGGTGCTGCTAAACATCTCCCAATGCATGACAGCCCCACAGCAAAGAATTATTTGGTCAAAATGTCAATAGTACCAAGAAACTCTGCAAACCACTTTTGACACATTCGATCATTCACAGCACCTTCTCCATGTACTGCACAAATCTTTTTTTGCATTTCAGTTGTGTTTTTACCTTTTTTGAAATAATAAAGCGTAATACACCAAAAATATTGCATATTTTCTTCCATCTTCAATAATAAAATGGCTACACAAAAATTCACCAGTTTTGGTAAGTTTATTATAAAGATGCATACTGATATGACAGCTGTTACAATAATCTATCAAAATTGTTTCAAATGAATTTACTTACAATTGAACCCTACTAGAGCCATTGTATAGAAAAAATGTAATGGACTTTTTGGCCAACCCAATATCATCTGGGAACTGGTGAGATGTGCACATTTCCTGGCGTCACCCCATCCTCACCAATTCTGAAACTTATGGGGGTGCAGCCTATGGGGTGTTTTAAATGAGCCCTCGGGTGATTCTGATGTATTCTCAACTTTGAGTACCACTGTCCTAGGGTACAGACTGACATCGAGAAAATAACATCATATGAGGCACATGCCCTGGCCTCCAGGTTAGCCAGCCAGCTAGTGCTGTAACTCTGGCAAGTCACCCTCTTTGGGCCTAAGTTTCTTTCTGCCAGAAAGAAGTGGGTTTGCCCCTTCAGGTCTTTTGCAGTCAAAATGCAACAATTCCATGAATAACCCAGACTTGAAAAGTTTAAGATGATATGATTGTAGTTTCCTAAACTGGTAATATTATAGGTCATGCTTACATATTTTTGTAGGTGAATTTTGTGGTTTTGCAAACTACCCAGGAACCGAAATGGTCTCTCCACTTTTTTTTGAGACAGAATGGAGAAAATAAATAAGACATAATTTAAAAACCACAACACCACCACCTGGCCCTTCCCTCGCCATAATGAGGGAATTATGACCACATACAATTGAATATGGTTCTTTGTGCTTTTCTTTGTTTTGTTTTGACGTTATGTGTTTATTTTGACCCATTGGAATATATTACAGTAGTTCTCTAACAAAATTCTGTTCTTATCTTAAAACACAGTGCCTTGTCTTTCTTGGTTTCCCACAAATTCTCCTTCAGGGTCTCTGGGCTTGCTTTTTCTTCCCCCCAGAGTGTCACAAGATTGACTTCTCTCCTGGTGTTCCTTCAGAGAGACCTTCATTGAGTTCCTTCTTCCAAGCTGTGCTGCTAAATGCCTAACAGCCAGCTCTGGTAAAGGGGAGGCCCTGCTCTGTGGCATCACTGAGTTGGGAAGAGCTGAGAGTAATCACTTCTGTGAGAGTCAGCGCTCCACTGACCCCTTGGAAGACAGCTCCTGAAACCCCGTGCCATTCCTCTTCCTGTTTGTGTCTTTATAGCCTTGCCAAAATTTCACAGTATCTTCTGTTTCTTCTCTATTGTTTGTCTCCCCTCCCACTGGAATGTAAGGCCCATGACAACAAGTAGCTTTACTCACTTGTTCGCCCCTCTATTTCCCATTGCCCAGCAAATCATAGGTGCTCACTAAAATTTCTTGGTTGCGTGAATGAATTTTCCAGTGTCGCTTCTTAGGTAAGTGCAGACTAGACCATCTACGACATATTTCCTTTTTTTCTCCCTATTTATCTTTTATTTCTTCTCATTTAGGATCATAATATGTTCATTTTCTCATCACTAGATCCTCCATTTAGCTGGTTTCCTGTGTCTTATAATTTAGACTGAAGTATAAATAAATAGATGACTGACAGGCTTAATGAATTATATTTAAGTATTTCTGCTGTTGACTCTAACTGGACTTTCTGAAGTGAAAACTCAGATGTTCAGCAGGCAGGATGATGGTTTTTCTGCTTTCTGTTAGTGTGGGACTGGCTTTATGTTGAGATCCATAAGAATGACTGTACCTCCATTTCCTTGTAGCATTGTCTCTCTCTCTCTACAATTTTCCCAACCAAGAGCAAATCAGATCTTTGGTACAGAAAGTCTGATTTTTTTCCTTTCCTGCTCTTAAATTGCTTTGTTTGTCTTTTTTTTTTTTAACTTAAACTTTCAAAAATCAATCTGTTTTTGTTCCTGGTGCCAAAAGACCACTCTCTGCAGGATATTTTTGCGTTATACTTTGGAACATTCCACAGCTTTTACAAAAAATGATGCAAGGACAGGCATCCCAACTTGTGCATTGTTTCCAGGGGCCACCCTTTGCCAATGGCTGTGTTATTTAAAAATAGATTAACTTGACCTTATGATGCAATGGCATACGGTTGGTTCACTGCATTTGTTGGCATTCATTCCCCAGCTAGTTTCAGATGGCAGAATTGATGATATCCACCAAGGGGAATTAAGTGGTTTATAAGCAAAAACATTCTGACATCTCCTTACCACAAGGGTTTATGTGAAGGATGTTGCTTTATAAACGATGGTTATTTAATGCAAAACACCCGTCTGTGATGTTAGTGGTCTCTTCCTTGACTTTGTATATATGTGTAACAGGATATACTGATTTGGTATACACTGAGAATAAAGGCTGTCAAATTTGTTAAGGGCTGACATTCACATCCTAAAAAGTAGGTTACTGCGTTCCTGTCTTTCTTCACGCAGTTCATATGTGAGATCCCTGACCTTGAAAAACCCCTAATAAATGCTGGAGCTTCGCTGTACTGCATCCTGTGGATGTCTGCATCCGTGCAGTATTTCGTGTGAGTTTGTATTGGTGTTTCCACAGCTGAGCTCCTACGATGTCAAGAACACACATGTCATATTAACTTCTGCTTTATGGTCAAGTGTCCTGGGTGGGGGTCCAGTGTGTTCTGGATGTCAGCTTTTCTGAAGGCATGTAGCCAAATTAGAAAATGTAATGTAAACAATGTCTTCTGTGATTAAATCTTTTCTTTTTATAACTAAATAATTGAATAATGGAACAATCCATTATTTATAATCATTTCTGTAGTCCCTGTCTCAGAGTGAAAGTCCAAGTCCTTACAGGGATTAACAGGACCCCCTGTGATGTGGCCCATGGCATTCCTTCTCTGTCCTGTCCCTGACCTGCTCTTCCCTACTCAGACACGTTGACGGTTTGCTTCCTCATGAACTTCAAGTCTTTTTCAAATGTCACCTTTTCAGTGACACCTCCTCTGACCTCATTACTTAAAACAGTAAGTCCAGTGCCACTTGTCATTCCCTATTCCCTTTCTCTGCTTTGTTTTACTGTATATTATGTAAATAATTTCAAAATAAGTAAGTTCCTTGTTTTGTCTCTCCCTTTTAAAACAAGCTCTGAGAGATCAGGGAGGGTGTGTTTGACCCTCTTCCCGGCTGCCTCCCCAGCACCGAGTAGTGCCCAGTGCATAGTAGTTGTTCAAGTATTTCCTGGCTTCCACTGTCAAATTTAGAACTAGAATAAATCTCTGCCGAGCTCACTTGCCTCTAAAAATTCCAATATTTGAAAGTCTCTGACAACTTAGGTGATTCATGATGGATCATGTTCAACTTGCTAAGGGTTTAACATTTGCAGCCTCTGACTGGAGCTAAGTAGAGCTTAGCTGATTAATGTTCTTGAAGACAATGGGTATTGCTGGCCCCGTGTGCTGGGTGTCAGGGGACTTTGCAAACTCTGTCAGCCTCAAATGAACTGTGAGAGGTTGGTTGTTCTGGGACCATCAGCTGCTGTGTGTAGACTTTTCATCTCCAGGGTCATGAGAACAAGTTATGTAAGAGAATTACATTCTTGTATCTAAGGTGTCTTTACTGCCAGTGGAGGCATTTGGTGGGCATTTAATGGGATGCAGTTATGTTTTCCACAATAAGGCAAATCTTTCAGCCCATTATGAGACAAGATTCGAAGCTCTCTTTATGGACAGTGGCTTGATGGTGCAATTAGAAGGCAATTATGCCCTGATTATGAGCCATGTTTCAAAATTATTGCAACATACCATGTTAAAAGGGCTGCAGTACAGTTAATAGGACTGTAAGGTAATCCACAAATATCAGTTTCTCCATGTGCTGGAGATTCCCAGATTTTGGACTCAGGCTGACCGAGGTTAGAAAGCAGGCTTTCCACTCAGGGCGAGAGACTTCACCTCTTTGTACAAGGATTTCTCCCTCTGAAAATAGGGAAAATAATGATACCTACTTCCTTGGGCTGATGGAAGAATAACATGAGATTTAAGTAAACCACCTGATTTAGGGCTGGGCATATAGAGAGTGCTCAGTAAATGTTGGCTTCCATTATTATTTGAATGTTCCCTGTCTGAAAGCGTTTGGAGGAGAAGGATCTCTTAAGAGATGGAGATTGTGGTACACAGTTCTCTGGAGAGCTTTTCACATCTAGAAAAAAACCCCATTTTTCTGCATGATTCAGATGCTGCTTTTTGAAAAGGCCAGGACTGGAGCGGTTCAGATAAGTAAGAAGGAAACCCCTAGACCTCATCAAGCGTAGGTAGAGGTCTGAGCTGCCTGAACTTCTCCCACATTGTCACTGGTGACAATTGATTCTAATGATTGTCATCAGGCCCCAGGTTGAGGTAAGGCATAAAGGAGGGACAAGTCCTCTCCCTATTTTCTGGGGGTCCTGGGCAGTAAGGATGATCCTTGAGAATGCCCTTTGCTCTTCCTGGCACCATACCTAGGCTCCCAGAGCCTAGGGAATGGCTGGGGAGACAGTGGACCTTGGTGTTACAAGGGTTTGGACTCGATTGGACTGGTTGGGTTCAAGTCCCTGCAGGCTCTGCCATTTCCCAGCTGAGTTACCACGGACACGTTAACCTCTCAGGACCTCATTTCTTTCCGTTGAAAATGAGAATACTATCTACTTCATTGGGTGGTTGTGAGGATTCAATGAGAAAATGTGTGCAAAACAGTCCTTTGCTTGGCACCTAAGGAGTGCTTTCTGAAATACCTTCATAGTAACTAACAGCTCTGATAATTTTCATTTGTGAAATGGAGACTTATCAGTGAGTTCCTCTAAAGCAGTGTTCTCACTAGGGGAAATTTTGCCCCCAGGGGACATTTAGCAATGTCTGAAAACATTTTTGGTTGTTAACAACCAAGGGTGGGACATGGTACCCACCCTTGGTTGGGTTTAGGAAGTAGAGGCCAGGGATGCTGCTGAACGTGCTACTGTGCACAATACAGCCTCACACCAGAGAATTATTAGCCCCAAATGGCAATAAGGCTGAGGCTGAGAAACCTCCTCTAAGGTAAAGCTTCACGGTTAAGACTGGGAATCTGAATTAGGAGTGGTAAACTAATAAACTATTATTTGTTGATGTTCCTTTATTTTCAAATAAAAATATCTATTTATTTATTTATTTTAGAGAGAGGGGAAGAGAGGGAGAGAAACATCAATGTGTGGTTGCCTCTCGAGCACCTCCTACTAGGGACCTGGCCCACAACCCAGACACGTGCCCTGACTGGGAATCAATTGAACAGGCCACCCTTTGCTTCCCATGCCAGCACTCAATCCACTGAGCCATACCAGCCAGGGCTAGACATTTTTTTTAGTTTTTAAATTTGTTGTTGTCCTTCTTTTGGTTGTGCGAGGAGGCACAGTGTGTCTACCTACACTTCCATCTTGGCCCAAAGTCCATTTTTTTTTTGAATTAAACTTTTTTCAATTACAGGTTTACATTCAATATTATTTTATATTAGTTTCAGGTGTGCAGCTCAGTGGTTAGATAGTCATGTACTTTACAAAATGTTCCCCCTGATATTTCTCCTACCTACCTGGAACTATGCATAGTTATTTCAATATTATTGACTATATTTCCTATTCTGTACTTTATATATCCCTGACTATTTTGTAATCACCATTCTGTACTTCTCAATCCCTTCACTTTTTATATCCAGGCCCCCGATTTTCTAACATGTCATTGACATCCGGTTAGGGTTTCACTTGGGTAGATGACGTCAGTCTCATTTTAGCCATGAGAAAATTTGCTGGAGCGGTCAGTAATATATCCTGGCCCCAAGGCAGCTGACACAGGTGAGATTTCTGGTTCTGAAATTCTTATCCTTGGTTTTGTCCAGAAAAAGGACCAGGTCCTGGGGCATGGAGTCTAGACCACCAGCGGCAGAGCCAGATGGAGAAGACAAACATGTTCACCATCCTGGGATTGACAGGGTTCTTTTATAATGAGTTTGGAGAAACAAGACATAGGTTGTTTTGAAAGAATTTGCATTGGGCTGGGAGAAGGTGAAGCAGAGAAAGTTCTGGGCCATGCATAGTAGTGAAGTATTTGCTGCTTCTGGATTGGCTGTGGGCAGCAGTCTGGAAAGTTCACGCATAAGCAAGATGTGGTGTCATCTGGTGGTCGGCTAATCCTGTTAGATAAGAACTGAAATGGCCGCCTGGAAGTTGATTCAGCGTTTTAATATACATTCAGGTGTGTGAGTGGTCTGTTGGTGTTGGCCCACGGCTGTTAACTGATTAACTCTCCTTATTTCTTCTTCCCACCTTCAGCCTGCTGTCATTCAATAGGGACATTTCAGAATTGTTTTTACATCAGAAATGGGTTGACCCCATGTCCTTTGACTGTTGGAGTCAGTGTGGATGCACTTCTTAGAGGTTGTCCCATTGTTGCCTGAGTACAGCATGCCAGGTGGCCCCACTGAAGACGGTCCTAGAAATACAAAATTGATTCCTGAAGTATTTATCTGCTGGAACACACAGTGTGCTGCTACCTAGTTTCAAGCAATTCTGCTCATTTACCATCTTCTGTTTTCCCTGAGATCTCTCACAGTCCCGCTGATTCCTTCCTCTCTCTGCTCTCTCTTTTTCCCTCTACAGACATTTGATTTCAAGAGTCACAGTAGGGTCTTGGATATAATTGCAGACCCGCCGCTCTTCTGTACTGGATTACGTGTTTCTTGAATTCTTGAAGCCAGCTTCCCTGTTTTCGAGCTCTTTGTCATCTCTGTCCTCAGTAGGAGCTCAATGAATATTTGTCAAATTGAATTCTTTTGAGGGTAACAAGTAGGCATAACTTTTAAATTAAAAAAAAATTCTTGCCTAAGATCTTGTTGGCTAGAAAATCCATGGCTTATTTTTAAGGCATATTAAATATACTTAGCCATATGTCTGACTTTTCTGTGAAGATTTAAGATGGTTGTCTGCCAGTTGTAGCATTTTGAACTGTATAGAAAATATTGAATTAATTGTGTTGAAGGTCGCAGAGGACCTTTATTCTGGCCAGATGTGTTCAGTGATTGAACCTATTGCTTATGTAATGTGGCCACAGAAGGCATCACTTTTGGCTTGATTTAAATAGAGTTGGTATTTTACCACCTGGATTCTTGGCCAGGCTTTAGGATTTGCATCTGATAGGGAAGGCCTGTTCGTTTCCTCCTCTGTTAGCCTGTTGAAGTCTGTGTGACTTGGTTAAAAATTCAGAACTCAAGATCAAATTGTTAAAAAAGACCTTATTTTGGTTTGGAGCATGTGAGTTTTTTATTTTGATTTTTTTAAAATTAAAGCATAGGCATCTAGATTATAGTTTCTAATCTTTTAAAAACTCAAATAGTATTGTGACCTTGTGTGGCTCTCAATCACTACCCATAGTTGGTCTGTGCTTTTACACCTTACGTTTTTCTGGTGAAATTTAATTTTATCCCCTCATTTAAATAACATGTGCAATATAGAAAGATGTGAATATGAAAGAAAAATGTATCTGCATTGCTCATCCACTGCAGAGAAATACAATGTGTGAATACTATTTATACATACACACACATGTAAAACACACTCACAAACATATATTAGATATGGTTGTTTGATAGACTTTTTCAGGGTCTTTTTCTTATGAAAATTGGATGGTACAATATATGTTTTTTTAGTGGGACTTTTCTTTGTGCCTAACAGTATAGCATGGATATTTTTTCTTCACTACCTATATAGCTGCTTTACCACTTCAGTGACTGTGGAATCTATTTTTGGTTGTATGATGACATATTAAACTATGTTTTGGTTGCATTATAATATATTAAACCATTATATTTACTATATTATAATATATTAAAGGATGAACACGTAGGCTGTTTTCAGTTCTCTATTTTTCACACACATTGATGAATATCCTTATACACATATTTTAATGAATTCTTTAGACATTTTCTTCAGTTAGATGTCCAGAATTCTTGGCCCACATGAATTTTATCTTTTTAAGACTTAAATTTCTACCGTTATAGAGCTTTTCAGAAAGCATGTCAACCTGAGTTTGTGAGAGTCTTGTATTTCTTCACTAATCTCAGTTATAACAGATTCTGCCTAATAATAGTCATCACAAACTCAGATACTGAGTAGGTGTGTTAAAAGACGTTAGGGAGCGGTGGGACCTCTGGTGAACTGGAAGGTCATGTTTTTTTCAAAGGGAGCAGTCGCCACTCAGCTTCAGCTTATTGCTGTCATGTGGGAACACTGGCCCAGTGTTGCCAGGTATTTCAAGTTTTCAGGAGAACCCAGGAACTTGAATTTGTTAAAAAAAACAATTTCAGAAGGCTGGTTCAGAGTTATTTCAAAAGCATGGATGAACCAAACAAAACGCATCTGGGAGTCATATTTGCTCCTCAGGCGACAAGCTTGTAACCTCTTATTTATGTGTTTGTCTCCCTCACTCGATGTCTCTCACACTTGGTCTCTCTAAGAGCAGTGATCACGTTTCTTACCCTTGTCTATTCTCAGGGCCCAGGAGAGCGACCAGCTTGCAGTGAGGATGAGTAAGTGTGCGTCAGAGTGGATATTAAGTTCCAGAAATGCTCTCGTTTGTCACTCTAGTGCACGGAAGTTTATTTGGGGCCCACCTGGTGACAACACCTCCACTTTAATTGTGAGGAGCTGGGGAGAGGGTATATAGTTTGACAGCTGATCATAATTCTTGGAATACTTTATCTTATGGTTCTGGTCTGCTGATTCTTAAAACTGGGTGCAGAATAGCATCGTGATGATGAAATTTATGAGTATGTACTGGAAATATATATATATTATATATATATATATATATATATATATATATATATATATATATATATATATATATATATATAAAATATTTTCTGCTCTTAAGTGATTTTACCGTGAAGTGTGTGACCTTACAAATAAAAGAATTAATGAATTTTATTTATATCTTTTAGGGTGGTTTGGTTTTAAATATAGTGGGGAAGTTCCTAGTAACATGACTTGTTTGGACATTCTACAGATAAATAAGGACCCTAACCTTTATTCCAAGAGTGGATGTTTTCAGAACATGATTAACCTCTAATACCAGTGGGCATCTGTTTTTCAGGGACAGCGTTACATGGTAGAGCTTTGTTCTTTGAAAACCAATACAGCTCTCCTTGCTTTGCTGCCTGTGTCCTGGACTGTCCTGCATAATTCATGTTGGGCACTGGGTCTGCAGCAGCGGGATGGTGAAAGGGACTTAGGTAATTCAGACTTGAGTTTAGTCACTGCAGTTTGTCTACCAAGGAACCAAGCAAGGAAGAGCCTCATAAAATGAAAACTATACAGTTGGCAGCAAAAGCCCAACATGGAGTTTAAATTTTGCTCGGCTTGGATTTGTATTGTGTTTCTACTCTCCTTCCCTCCGTCCATACCCATATCAGACAGAATAAGAACGTTCCAATAGGCTGTCTAGGAACTCAAAGTTTAGACAGGATATTCTATATGCAATTTAGGACTTTGGATGTGAGACAAAGCTCAGGACAGTTTCAAGTTTTGATTACTGTATACCCGGATCCACTTCCTTTATTATAATTGCTTTTGGAGCACCCATAATTCCCCTAAGTTGGCATGAACTTTGGCTTTTGTTTCTCTAAAATGCTTAAGGATAAGATATAGCAGGAAAAGCTTATATGCCATGGTGTTTCAGTGCAGGTGATCCCTGATAAAATTCCTGAGCTTTGGTCTTTGGCAAAGATTAGAGTCTCGCCACGGTGAGTCATGCTGTAGTGCAAAGCCATAGTCAGGCCCTTCCACTTGCATATAAAAATTCTTTAGAAAGCACAGATTGTTCTCTCAATATTGACATATTGTACACATCTAATTATTTGGAGGAGAGAAGTAAGAGAGATAGGATGCCCAGCAAGGGAAAAAAAATCATGTAGCTGTTGTCTATTTCTGTCTCTCTAAACCTGTGGGAAAAACTGCCATAAGTAATAAAGGACCTGGTTTTCGTAAGCAGTGTGAATCTGTTTCTGAGGTTCATTTCACCTTAAAGTGGAAGCTCAAGCAATTCTTTGTGAAATAGTTATCTCAGGAAGATGATTGTGGGAAGGAGGCATTAATGAGGATATGAGAGCTGGTTACTATTGAAGTCTTTTTTTGGTTCAAGGAGCCTATCCATGGGGTTTAATAAAACATGATGAGTCACACTGTTACCTGACTTCCTGAGGGGAAAGAGATGCTCTAAAAAGGTGTGGGGAACGTTGCGGCTCTGTGCACCTGTTACCAGGCACTTACATTCACCTGGTGGCTGGCAGCAGATTGCAGGCAGAGGTACTTGGTGAAGATCAACTTCAGAAACAGTGGCCCACAAATTGGGTTTGCATGAAAGGAAAGTGCACCAGAATTACTACCTGGGAGCGTGTTCAAGCTGTGGGAGTCCGGGGGGTGACTTTATGAGTGGTGTGGAGTCACGTCTACCTGCCCTGTGCAGCCTGATGCCCCAACTGCTCAAGAGATCCTTCAGAGAAGGATCCACAAGCAGCCACTGACTCAGAATCATCCAGGGTGTTTATTGAATATGGGGGTCACTAGGCCCCCACCCAGACCTATGGAATTAGAATCCTGGGTGATGGGCTCTGGGAATCCATTGTTTAAAACAGTTCTGGCTGATTGTGGGAAGTCCTAAGTTTGAGGCTGTAGGCTCTAGAGTACTGGCCTTTTCAATTCTAGCTACCTAATAAATGATGGTAAGAGACTACTTTCTATTCAAATGACCACTGATTGAAGGTGACTGTAAAGAGGAGAAAGACTAATTGAGTAATTTGAGCTACTGGTTCTAGGGTAGCAAATGTTGGGTGTGTGCATATGTGTGGGTGGAAGGTCAGTTTCTTGCTTCCAGACCCTGGTGTTAGTCTGTTAATTTAGAGGGCCCTCTTCCTCAGCACCACACTCACCTTTTTAAAATAGCAAAGGAACTCTGGAGGAAAAACTGTACTATCTAATAAAACATTCTCCAATAATGGAAATGTTCTTTATCTCCTCTGTCCAGTATTTTATCCACTAGCTACATGTGGAGATTGTGTACTTTTAATGTAGCTAGTGTGGCCACATTTCATTAGTCACACTACTAAAACAAATATTTTCATTTTATTTGCATAAAATGAATTTAAATTTAACTCTAAGTAGCCACGTGTGACTGGCTAGTGTCTGCCAAACTGAACAGCACAGGACACAGTGCCATGACAAATGGTGAGGACAGGCACAGTTCTTTGCTGTCATGTTTACCTTCTCCATGGAGGAGAGGCTGGAGTGACACTTTGGGTTGATGCTTGTTAAATGTGAAAGCTTGGGAAGGCGGTTTTTGAGTGTTCCTTTTGACTTTTTTATCAGCTTGTTTACTGATGACAGTTTTCTTCAAGAAGCTCAGTATGTGGAGTGTGCTGATTCTCTCAAGTGAAGTAGTTTATTCAGAACAGATATGTTCCACGTGGGTCGGCATGATGTTTCTGGGGATTGCTCTGTCTCCAGCAGCTGATACAATGGATGATTGCATAAATGATTTTAGTTTGAGTATTTTGTACAGAGGAGGAGATTCTAAATTACCTTTTGGTTGCATAAACTATTTTAATCACCTTGATGCTTCTGGTTACAAGTAATAAAGAAACAACTTAAATAGCTTAAACAACAAAGGGGATTAGCTGATGCATGTAACTAAGACTTTCAGAAAAAAGAGGGAGCTTCAGGGAGGGTTTGATCAGGACATGGGTCATGTTTCTAATTTGCTTCAGAACTGCAATTAGCCCATATGGCACCCTTGTTCAAACTAGACAGTACCTCTCATATATATTTTCTGGGCAAACACATCCCAGCAGGCCTGGATTTCAGCCCATATTTATCACCTGTGAGAACACAACCCAGATACTGTCAAGGACAGTCTCGATTCTCTCAGCGCTATATTCTTTACTGTGCTGGCTTTGGTCTTAGGACAGCCTCTCTTCTTCGCAGATGGGTGACTGTGGCAAAAGGGGTGACATGCTTGCTTATATACAGGGAGGCCTAGAGTAATGCCACAGACTGTGTGCTGAGTGCCTTACGCCTGCCATCTCTCTACCAATCATTAAAGCTTATGCAAATCAGTGCTCACTTCCAGTAGCAGTAAAGTCAGCTCCCGTTTGGGGCTGGTGACTGTGTCCCCTGACTGTGTCTGTAGGGGAGACAGGTAGTCTCTGTTAAGAAGGGAGAAGACATGAAATGGATGCTGGCAACTGATACCTAGTTCTTTTTATTTTAAAAATATTTTATTTATTATTTTTAGAAAGAGTAGGAGGGAGGAAGAAAGAGAGGAAGAGAAACATTCATTGGTTGCCTCCTGTATGAACTCTGACTGCAGACTGAACCAGCAACCCAGGCATAGACCCAGAACAAGAATCAACTGATGATCTTTCCCTCTGTGGACGATCCAACCCAGCGAGCCACGCTCGTCAGGGCCTAAGGCCTAATTGTCGCACCTGCCCCCAGAGTGATGGTGAATTTAGAGGGATTCAAATTGGACAAATGCCATGGGAAATTCAGTTGTAACTGAGTACAGATGAGGCAAGAAAGGAGTCCTTGGATATGAGTTCAGCTGGTGGATTCAAGAAGAGTTAACAGTTCTCTTTGCCCTTTGTTAAGGATACAAAGGTCTGTTTTATTTCACTTAATATATGTCTTCAGGGCTCATCCATTTTGTTACATGTGCCTGAATTTCCTTCCTTCTAAAGGCGGAGTAATATTCTGTACTATGTACATGCCGTATCTGCTTATCCATTGATCTGCCGGTGGACATTTGGGTTTCGGCCTTTTCTGTTTGATTTAAACTTCTTTCTGCCCTCAGAAGCAGGTGCAGGATTCAACATGTCTTGGCTTCCCTTCCACTCTTCTCCCTTTCACATCACTGTGCCTGCCCTTCCCAGGCCTCTCAGGGCCACTAGCTGCGAGGATGGGAAATGTTTCCTTGTCATTTCTGGAACTTAGAGCAGTTTGGTAAGGGTATGTACATTGGTCATCTAGTTTTACGGGCTTTAATCCCACCATCACCTTCGACCTGGCCAATATTCCACCTTGCTGGATTCGAGGCATATGATCAGTAGTTACACTCACAGGCTTGCATTTCAAGTAGCTGGGCTCAAGTCCAGTCCCACTGCTCACCTGCTCTGTGACCTTGGGAGTGTGATTTTCCTGTGACACAGTGATAAGAACATACTTTGTGTGGATTAAGGAAATGTTACAGTGAAACTCTCAGCATGGAACATAGAGCAGAAGCGGTGTCGAATGAATGATAGTTGTGAAAGTCCATTGGACAGTTTTTCTCTTTTGAACCTGATTAACTTTAATTTTTTTTTATTTATTGGTTTGAGAGAGAGATGAAAGAGGGGGCAGAGAGAGAGGCAGAGAAGGAGAGAGAGAGAAACATTGATTTGTTGTTCCACTTATTTATGCATTCACTGGTTGATTCTTGTATGTGCCCTGTCTGGGGATTGAACCCGCAACCTTAGTATATCGGGATAACTGCGCTAACCAACTGAATCTGGTAACTTTTGATTTTCGGTTTGTGGAGGTGCTGAACTAACTGTGTAATGGACTCAGAACAGTTCTGTTTAATACACTGGGATTTTATCTTCTTTCCTGGCACTACCACCTTGACTTAGATTTTATGCAGCTGAATTTGTTGGACCAAATTACATGGAGCAGATTTGATAGAAACACATCCTAAGTATACTGTCTGCATGTCTTCATGTTATTTCCCTTAGTTCTCTTACTTGAGGTCTGAATTTAGTTGCCACTAAATTTAAATGATTAGGGCACAATTAAATGATTTGGAGTCTTTAGAATTCTAGAGTGATTGGTGTCAAGGTAGAAGGGTAGCAAATGCGCACAGGCATTTTGCAATAAACTAGATGCACGATTGGGTCAGTTCTTTCTTTAATTGATTCTTTCAGCTGTGAATGAGATAAAAAAGGAACAACTAGAGATTCATTGCTTATAAAAATTTATGTATGCTTTAATTTCATTTAATCCTTACTGTATGCTGTAAGTGCTCTGTATTATCTCAGTTACTCCTCAAACAACTCCATGAAGTGCAGGTACTATAATCATCCTCATTTTGCAGATGAAATTGAGATTCAGAAAAGTTGATATATTTTCTGCCCCTGCTACTAATGACAGAGCTGGGCTGCAAACCAGGTTCCGATGCAGGAATGATGGATGCGCTTATCAGCACTGGCAGGTAGTCGGCTGTGTCTTCACTAATCAGTGAGTAAGTGGATTTCTCTGAGATCAGCAGAGCCAGAACTTTCTGCCCCGGTCTTTGATGCCATACCCCAAGCTGATTTTGATTTACCATAGCCATCTTCGTGTATTACTTAGTCCATGTCCACTGCATCTTTCCTTTTACATTTTCCCAAACCATTTGGAGAAGTCCTGCAAATGATGCAGCGAATCAGTGTGGCTGTTGTGGGGAAGTATTGTGCTTACTGGCAGTCCCATTTCATTTCTGCTTTCAAATGATCCAGGACCATGCCTCAGTTTCTTTATCTATAGAAAGAATACTGTGCCATATTCATAGATGTGAAGACACACTGCTGGAATTCAGTAAGTTACTAAATTTTAGCCATTTTGAGGATGCTGTCTCTCTGCTCATTGTGCCCCTGAGGACTGAGGATTCACAGTAACCCACTGCGGGGCTGGAAGTTCCTGACAGGATGGGCATGTTCAAGACTCACTTCGACTCGCTGCCCGGACTGTTGGAGTACCAGCCATGTTTCCTCTCTCAGGGCAGTGTGCTGCCATAGAACTGCCGGAGTATGTTTTGGGACCTGAAGTCTACAGTGTAGGTCAAGTCCGAGATCCCCTTGACTGGATGGACATTGGTTAAACCTGGCCTTGGAGACCAGAAATTTGCCCTCTATAGGATTGTTTTATTTGTCCCTGCCCTTGGGGCTCATTTTATTTTTAAAGTAAATACAGAGTGAGGCAAAAGTAGATTTACAGTTGTTCATACAGAAATCATACAATAACAAATAATAACACAAGAATGAACTGTGTTGTGTGTGCTCACAGCTGTAACCCTGCTTTGCTCCGCCCTGTATTTTGTTTCATTGGTGGGGAGATGTGGTGAGCGCTGGGTGAATAAGGGACAGGTGTACCTGAGTAGTGATTGCGCGAGGTCGCAGGATTTTTCCCTTCTGAAAATCCAGTCTGCACACATATAAAGGAATTCATATTTTTTTGAAAGACTGTGTATGTAAGTAAGACTGGGAGGTTTAGGGACTCTGCTGACCTCTCTCTCTAAGGTGCACATACTCTAGAATATATTAAGGGGGCTCTGGAGTCAGGCAGTCATGGTTCTGAATCCCCTCTTCATCTCTGGCATTGGTGAGATTTATAACTTCTTCAGGTCTCAGTTTTCTTATCTGTAAAGTACCCACCTCACAGAATGTTCGTGAAGGTTACGTAAAATGATGATGCATGAGGAATATTCATCAGAGTGCTTAGTGCATACTGAGTGCTCAGTACCTATTAACTATCATTATTATTATTTGATCCAGTGAACAATGGTAATTAGAGGCTCTATTTAACAGATATGAACACAGACCTAGAGGCAGGAAAATTCCTAGTATACCCATGGCTCAGACTGTCTGGAGATGAGGGAACATGCAAAAAAGGAATGGAACGAGATAACATGCTCCTTTTATCAGCTTTGCAGAATTTCAGAAGTATTTATTAACTGTTGTTCTTGGTATGACTTGTAAAGACTTTTTGGAGAGCATTTGGTAAGAATCCATCATAAATGGTAACATTTTCACCTTATGTTCCCATCATTAGAAACCTATTCTCTGGAAATACTCAAGCCTATAGAAGATGGGTGTAGTGCTATGTTCTCTATAGCATTGCGTATAATGACAAAAAATATAAAGCTGACTTATATGAGGTCTGTCTAGAAGATATCCAGCCATGTAATGTGAAAAATAGAGACATTTATTGAAGAAGATACAAGATACAAGAAACATCATACATAGGACAATGACACCTCAGTCCCTTACAAAGTAGGCACCTGGGGACCTCACACAGTTCTTCGAATTGCCATCAGCTGCCCCGCTGTATTTTCCTGAATCTCATTGACGGTCTGAAATCTCTTTCCTTTTAAAGGTGATTTTAGTTTTGGGAAAAGCCAGAAGTCGCAGGGTGCCAAATCTGTGCTGTAGGAATCTGAGTCACCTGGGTGATTTTATGTTTGGCCAAAGACTCTTCATGAGATGTGATGCATGAATGGACACATTGTCATGATAGCTGCCAGTCACCAGTTGCCCGTAGCTGCCCCCTTCTGAATTATACAAATAGTTTCTGTGGAGGAATGTTCAAGCTTAAAGCAAAATTTGATGCAGATTCATTGCTCTACTCACTCAGTCATTTTGAATGTGATGGCCACATACTACACATGCTCACTCAGAGGCATCTACCGCCCCCACTGACTAGTACAGTGAAGTCGTCGTTGTTCATGCACACACATTCCAGTCCACTCTCCTTGGCTGCCAGGGTACATTGATGTCGTGTTGTGCAAACCACTCTCATTATATTAACAATGGCTGGACTTTTTCCGGACAGACCTCATATGTGGTTTGCGTGTGTGGTGATTGAAAATTATGGCATCTTCCTATAGTGGCATATTCTGCTGTCAGTTGAAAAGAATGAGGTTGATCATGTAAACATCTCATGATATGTGTATTAAATTAAAAAAGCTAGAGATAGGGCAGCATCTATAGGATAACTGCACTTGTGTAACTGTTCACTGAGCTAGGTGGGTACCCTTGACAGCCTCTGAGTAGGGTGGCTATATGTCCTAGTTTGCTTGAGAAATACCCAATTTACACCTGTTGTCCTGGCCTAATTATTAATAGTGTCCCCCTTCAACCTTCAATGTCTTAGTTTGGATGATGAATTATATGGTTACTTGGCCTTCCTCTGAGGATCGGGGCAAAAGTAATGGAAACTGACTGTTACACATGTGACTTGTTGGTACAGTTTATAGCAGGCACATATTTTTATAAGGTAAACTGTGTATTACGGCCCTGATACATCATGTAGTGGTTCACCACAGAGCCACCCTATGTGGTCATTAATAAGGAAGAAGTTACTGTTTTTTTGGGGGGGGGCATCAGATATCTGAGCATCTACTTTGTTCTATTTAAATGTCTTCAGTTAACTCATTAAAGATATTTATTGCCTGAGAAAAGTACTTAGCATTCCACATTAACGTGCTTTTTTAAAGACCTAGTGGGGATTTTTGTATTTCCTTCTTTCATTTGGCTCCCAGGTCACTGAATTGAAATTCTTCTTTAGAAAAACAACACACCTTTTAAAAAAATGTAGAAATTGTGGCCTTCCCCGCCCCCAGGTTCCTCAAACATAAATTTAGACACAATGGGAGTCAAAATTATTAAATGAGCTACATGCAAACTATTGACCTAGATTGGACTTTAGAGTTGGCTGGGTTCCCCTTTTCTTTGCTTCCCAGTAAAACCCTGGAGGAAATGGGGATGGGCGGGAAATAGCCGCAGTTAAAAAGCAGCAGTGATTCAAACTCACCAGACTTCATAGACACCTTTGATGTGCCAGGCACCATGTAGGTGACTTCTCATCTGTCATCTTATTTATTCTTTACTAAAACTCTTGAAGAGTATTCTGAGTACCATTTTATACAAATGGAAACTGAGGCCCAGAAAAGTTAAGTACCTGACTCAGGTATTTGGGAATCAAATCCGGCTTCTTTGATTTGGAATTTTGGTGTTACGTTCACTCCCCTAGTTAGTGTTTCTCAACCTCAGCACTGTTGCCATTTTGTGCTGGGTTATTCTTTATTGTTGGGGGCTGTGGTGGGTGTTGTAACAACGAAATAATTTCTTTAGACATTGCTAGAAGTTGCCGAGGAGAGGGAGACAGAGTAGTCCCTGGTTAAGAATGACTTTACCGTACCAAAATTGAGGAATGCTGCAGAATCCAGACAAATCAAGATTTAAGACTAGTCAGGCAAATCGAGACAGACCCTTACACTTGGCAGTTTGTGTTCTCCAGGTCTGATTTACTTGCTTTTCATTTTTGTTCATTATCTGGGGAAGTACAAAAAAGCTGAAAATCCTATTAGTTGATGAATGGCAGTTGGCAAAATGTTGGAGAGGTTAGAGATGCCGAACCAAGAAGACATTTCTTAATTTATTAATCTTGCCCATCCTTTGTCAGATATTTCTCTTTGCCCTGGTCAGTCAGGGATGTGCCATAACCATTGGACTCCATTTAGAGTTACAACAGGAGGCTTAAAAATGCCACTTAGAACATTTGGTGATATATTAGTGGTGTGTGGCCATTATGCCACACAATGGTCTGTTTCTCAGCCACTTCAAAGCTCATTCACGGGAAGTCTTTTTTAAGTGAATTAAACTAGTTAACAAAGGCTCACCATCTGCTTTTTATCTCTCATCCATTCTCATCTCTGCTTTTATTAATTAACTGATTATTACTGAGCTTTAATATCTTTTCTTTGTGTTTCAAGGAAAGGCTGGTGATTGGGGACTTTTAATGCTATTTCTTTCTATATTTATATTTGTAAGAACAACTTAGAATGAATGCTTCCTAGATAAAGTAGAGTGTGTATTATTCAAGTTTAGTGGATCATGGGGTAGTTTGTTTGCCTCATGCTAAAATATAGTTTCTAATATATTACTTGTCCAGGGGAAGTTTTAGTTAAGCTTTTGAGAGATTAAAGCCTTTATGCTTTTTAAAGTTGGGTGTTTCAGGTTAGCTGATTCTTTCATTAGCTGTCATTCTTTTTAATTTCAAAGATAAACCTTTCAAACACCCACTTTGCTCTTCATCCTAATTAAAACAAAAACAAATCTGGTGTAGACCAGTTTGTATGATGTAGGGAGAATTAGAGCTAAGGAAAAAGGAAAAGGCGAGGGTCTGTTGGGTATCTTACCAGCTCTGTGAAGAGTTAACTCAGTTGTTTACAGATTTGCATTTTACTTGGAAAAATGACAAATCAAGTGGCATAGTACTATTTCTCCTTCCAGTATTTTGGTGAAGTATATGATTTGGCACCCTGGAAAGCAAACTGAGATGGAGATTTCCAGGCAGCACGTTTGTTAGGGCATGCCTAGGTGCCACCCCATACAGTGGGCTGGTTGGGTTGTGCAGTGGCCTCCTCGGAGGCCCAGGCCGACCCGCGGGGAACGCGGGAGCTGAGGTGGTTCTGCCGCGTTGTCCTGAGTTGACTCGAGAGGGCCGGCCTGTCAGGTCAGCCAGCCCTCGGGTGTGGGCTCTTCTGGGTCGGTTATGTGACCCAGGAGAGGGAGGCTCTGGGCAGTCATTACTGGGGACCCTGGAGGCGCAGCACAGTGTTCATTGTATATGAGCACATAATGCAGGCGTGTGTGTGAGAGTTTGTATTGATTTAATTGACACTGTCTTCAGTAACTTGCCCGAAAACACACATCTGGGAAGTGGATTTGTTTCGTTTTCAGTTCACATTTGACTAGTTCCCAAACCTCTACTTTTGCTGCTGTATGACTGTTACAATGTCAGTTGCCACAGAAAAGAATACGTTGGGCAAGTCCTTTCATTTTCCATGCTGCTTTACGTGTGCTGCAGTGTGGACTCCCTGGAAGTTTGCTGAATTGACTTTTTCCAAGACACCTTTTGTCACAGGGGTATGAAAGGAAAGGTAAAGTCATTTGTCCTAAATGAGTCATCAGCTGGAATAAAAGTCTGGACTCCAGCCCTCTATTATATTCCCCAGCCAGGGGTGACTTTGAGCAAATTGGTGTCCCTCCAATTCCCTGGGGAAACACTTGACTCTAGGTCCTTTACCATTTAAATGCCACAGGTAACACTTGGCTTCCTCTGAGAAAGCTAACTCCTGCCCTGTGCTTTACAGCTGGCTGGCATTGTGCACACCCCCTCCAGCACTGGAGTAGGACCAGCCACAAACGGTTTCCTCGGTGCTTTTATCACTGCCTGGAGACCTGAGGGCAAAGGTGTTTTGTAAATACCAAGTTAGTTGTGTCTGTGGTGTGCACAGAATTGAAGGATAAAGGCAGTTAGGTGGTTGAATAAAGCAGGGATTAGGCAGTCCTAAGGGATTTTAAGGTAGGTGGCCTACTAAGGACACTGGCAGTCCAGCCAATCCACGTGCAAGTGGGGAACTTTTATGAAGTCCACCTGTTTCAGCCTTTCTTACCCTTTACCTGCTTCTACCCTTGGTCTAGGGTTAGGTTCCTTCATTTAAGCTTTAACTCAGCAAGGATTTGAGTGCACCAGGCCTTGCTGGGAATCAGTGAACATCAGCATGATATTCCCTTGTTTCAAAGAGCTCAAGGTGAGTGGGGGAGACCTTTGGGAACTGCCAGCTTGCCACGTAGGGTGATGCCCACTGGGAGCCCTGAGGAGTCAGAAGCCTGCTTAGAGCTGGACTCAATTAGAGCCTGAGCAAGTGACTGATCCTCCTTGTCCTTTGTTGTAAACTGGAGTTAATAGCGGCATCCACTTCATAGAGTTACTGTGGCAACTTAACAAAATAGTAAATGTGAGGTGAGGGCTTACCATTCATTGTTACATGCCAATGATTATTCTCATTTAATAAAAAATTTTTTTAGCTTCAAGAGTTAATATTCTCATGTGGACAGATTGAGAACCACAGTGCTGGGTAAAGTTCATATCTCTTTTATTGAAACAAAATTACTTGTTTGACTTTATGAGAAGTTTTAAGGACTTTAAAACTTCAAATAAAACCCTTGGCAATTTTCTTTCTTAGAAAGTGGAAATTTGTGTTATTTCGCATCCGTCACTGGCACTACCAGTTTTCCAGTGTCTCACGAGTTAATTGTCATTGGCTGATGTCTTTTGTGTAGTAGTGACACAAATGCTTTATATTGGTTCTGGGTTTTGGTCTGCTGCATAGCTGATTCTTAGGACCAGTTGGTGACAATGGCCGAATGACTCTGTAGATTTTTGTTTACTGGCAGTGTGATAGTGCCAAATCACTAACCTTAGTGACAGATAGAATTGAGCTGTTACTTTCCCAGTTACTGATCTCTCTTAGCCTCATTTTCATTAGCTGCATAGAACCAATGGATATCTAGGGATCCTAACTGACTGACTCTTGGAGCATGTCTCATTCAAAGAAATAAAGTCCAGGAGCCAGCAGAAGTAATTCTGATCTTTTGCCTCCCAAAGAACATTTCGAGGAACTCAGGTGAATGCCTTCTGCAATATTTTCCTACTCTGCCTATTTGTCTTCTATTCAGTTCTTGGTACTTGGTAGATGCCTGGAAAATCTCCTCATTGTATGTTCCTCCCTCTACCAAATCTCTCCTGGCACCAGGCTACCCTTCCTGTGTCTCTTTTTCCTTTTTCCTTATCCTTCAGCTGCTCTTTTCTTATCTCCCTTTGCTTTCCCCTCCTCCACCCTCACACACAGATCACCTCAATCTGCAGAGTAAGACAGGGGAAGGAGTAGGAGAAGGGGAAAGCAGTTAGGAATGGGGTTGATGCTGAGTGGGCAAGGCTAAATATTTCCTTAGCAGGTGAGGAGATGCAAAGAGGTTGTGAAGACTGATTCTTGAACAACTGGGGTGGGGCTCTTACTTATAAAATAAGGATGTTAGCTTAATATCTGGTGGTGATCCTGGTTAGTGATGGAACTGGAAACCTAAAAGATGATCCTGTTAACATCCTTAAAATGGAAGAGGCTGGAACATGGTTTTTAGGTTTAAGAAGGGGAAAAAAGGTACTGAAAACCAAGGTGTGGGATGCTGAGTGTCAACCACCTCCTCTGCCTCCCCTCCCCTCTGGTCCCCAAGAACAAGACTGCTGTGACATGCTGCATTATTGAAGACTGAGGTCTCTTCTGCAACATGTCCAAAAGTCATAGGTCACATCAGCCACAAATTTAAACCAAATCCATGGCTTTGCATATGGGGCTGCTTTATAAACAGCTGCTCTCTGTATTCCATTAAAAATAAAAAAAACTATTTAACATGATGAATTCATAGTTTCATAGATTTCATCTCAATGTCTTCTGAACTTTGGAATTATAATTCAGCAGATGTTTTAATACCCTTGTACATTTAAATCAAATGTCAATGGGGTACAGAAGGAACTAAGCTGTAATAAAACAACGAAGGTATGTGTGTCGAGGACCCTTCATTTGTTACCAGGACTTGTGTTTGTAATCATCACTTCAAAGGCAGCTTGGTGGGTTTCTCATTCTTCTAGCTCTTGGCCGTGATCTTTTGCCTACCAAAGTGTTTGCTTTAAATCTGCAATAGTCCAAGATGCCCGAGACCCAGATTTTTGCACTCAACCTTGTTTGTGGGGTTCTTTGTCAGTGGTGGTACCATGTGGTAGATTGCATTTTCCAAAGATGGCTGCAAAACTCTCTCCCATCCCACATGTTCATCTTACAACATGACCTTGACTGTCCTCCCCACATCTCCCTCCTCTTGAACCTGGGCAGACCTTTGTGATTGTCTCAACCAACAGAGTGTGACAGAAATCAGTCACACTGTATAACATTTGAAGCAAGACCATAAAAATGCCATGTGTATCTGCATTACTCTCTTGAGGTATTATTCTCGGAACCCAGCCTCCATGCTGTGAGGAAGCCCAAATTAGACTATGCAGAGACCACATGGAGGGTCCTTGTGTAGATGTTGCAGCTGATAGCCAGTGTCAGCCTCTAGGCATGGGAGTGAAGATGCCTCCTGGTATTCCAGCGCCCAGATGTCAGGGCACCCCCAGCTGAAGTCAGAGACACCGTAGAGTCCAACCTTTTCCACTACATTCCACCTGAATTCCTAAAACCCAGAACAATAAAATGGTAGTTTTATACCCCAAAGTTTTGGGGTGGTTTGTTTTGGAGTATTAGTAATGAGAGAGGGAGAGAGAATAAAGAGAATAGAATGGATAGAAAAAGGCATTTCCTTCAAATGAAATCTGAGTGGGGTCCTCCACCCCTAATTTGCTTTTGGGGAACATAAAGCAAGACCTCATGAGTAGTTTTCAGCCTGCCTCTCAGGTGTAAAGGACGTACACATTGTCGGCTTAGAAAGAGGGTAGAGGAAGATTATTGTGTTGCACTCACCTTTTTGTGGTACTGTTCTGTTATTAGAAACAAACAAAAAAGTGAGAATTTGCTTTAAGCGGTCACTGGGTTAGCCTTAAACACACAAAGCATTTTGGTTTCCTGACATCCCATAGACCTCCTGTGCTCCCAGTTCCTTCATAACTTCCTACCCATGATGAATTTTCTGCACCAGATTTAATGGATATTTGGTAAAGAACATTTTCTAGTGAAGAATCTCGGGCAAGAAGGGACCTTAGCAGTGACCTCATCTGTTACCTTTATCTTACAGAAACCCATGCCCAGAAAGAGTGACTAGCCTGAGCTCACCCAGCTAGGTCCAGGGTCCAAGGTTAGGCCCTTGACAGTCATTGTATAGGTGGCTTTTTGTTTCACATGCATGAGAGCTAGGAAGTGGCAGAGCTCAGACAGGGGCTGTGGCCTCCGGGCTCTCAGGCCAACGTGTTTCCCAGACATCATGCCGTCCGTCAGGATGGAGTGGCCTAAAGCTGGGCTTTGTGTCAATAAAGGCTCTACGTTCACACAAAGATTCCCTGGAAACTAATACATTCCTTTCCTAGTACATTAAATTTTTTTTTATCTGCCTGTGAGTGATAGGAACAAATAATTCGACGTAGATTTTTCCTGTTAATGTAATAGTTTTCTCTCATGCCTACTGCCCCTTTAACCGTAGGAATCAACCAGGCAAATCTACACTTTCCAGCACACTGTGGCTAGATGGCCATTGCTGCCCTGTGTTCTGTCTTCATGCACAGTGCCCACAGCTGGTGGGAAAGGGGACAGAATGGAAGGAAGAGCTAGAATCAGTGTTGATGGCCTTCCTGAGATGCTGCTGTTCAAGCAGGAAGGTCTTTGCAGGTTTGCATCAATGGTCCTGTTCATCTTCCCAGTTTTACAGATATCAAAGGTATCATTTCTTTGTTCATCACGTTTATGGCAGACAGGTAGTTCAAGGGGAAGTTTTGCCTAATATATGAAATAGATTTAATATTTCTTGTGTGTGTGTTGTTCTTGTTAATTCCAGTCCTGTACTAATTCTCCTTTTAGCGTCACTCATTAGATCTAATTTACCCACCTGGGCAAGTGGCCCTTCCCATTTCATGTAAGCATCAGAGTGGCAAACTTTGAAGTGCAGTGAGTCAGTTGCACCACTTAAAAAATTAGTCATATTGGGACTGGTGAGTAGTACCAAATCATTTTGGAGAAGACACAGATCTTCCCCTCCTTCAAAATGTCTTAAAAATAGGCCCTAATTCTTGTGTAAGACCTATATCTTTACAAATAAAGTTGGAGATGTAGTATTTATTGTCTTCTGCATATTTGCATTAAAAAGAAGCAAAAAATACCAAGTGATTAAAATTGATAGCTTAGGGGATTCTTTATTACAGAGACATTTCACGTAGTGAGGTCTCACCTCACCCATCAAGACATTTTTTTTTCCTTGCCAGTGTGCCCTTTGTTTCCAAAACTGCTAATTACAAATGTTTTCTTTCTAAGGCAACTATTGAAGTTCATATTTTGTCTAAGGAGAACTAATGTGAGTCCCTTTACTGGCAAGAACTTTCTGTGCTGGCTCCTTGTATTTCTTTATGAGACTGACTCTGTGAAGTAGAGGTGGCGGCTTCACTAACGGCTTGCGAGGGTCTGAGCACCCTGGGAATCACAGGAAGGACTAAGGCAGGAAGTGGCCCAGCAAGCCTGTTGGGAGCAAGGACAGAGGCTAGGGGCAGGTTTGGACCTTGACAGTCATCTCTAGGTAGCTTTTTGTTTGATGTTCACAAATGGTTTCAATGTCCATCTTTTTCTATGAGCTTTCACAGCTTGGCCTGTGAGCAAGCAATTATTTTATTGAAGTTGGCACAGATGTCCAAAATTTTCCATTGTTCTTCAGACGACTTGTTTTTGATTAGGCAGACATCATTATGAAATGGACAGGAAGCAGAATCTGAAGGGCAGGTAGGAGCAGTCTTGAAGGCGTTGATTATATAAGTCATCCAGCACTGGCACAAGCCATCTCCACATCTTACCCATGCCGACTGCGATTCTGGGAGCCTCCATTTCCTTCTGGCTCACTGGGCCATTGGGATGAGCAAATGGAATAATGGGTGTGCAGCCCTTTAGATGGGGCCCAGCATGTACTGGATTCTCATTGCAGTTGGTGGACTGAGAGATTAAATATTTGCTGACCTTTTATAGAGCCTGATGTGAAAGGTTTAGCCCATGAGATGAAGTATTGTCCTGTTGCTGACAGGGAGTGACATCATCAAGAGCCCAGTGCATGCCAGGCCCTTGTGCTGTTTAGCCCCACCAGAGGAGGCCTGGGGCGTGAACCAGGTTCTCGGCCCACCTGCTTCCTAATTGCAATACTCCAATTTGAACACCTTTCATCTTGTCTGCTTTTGGATATCTTGTCTAGGTTTTATTCTCCACAAGGCCCATCATGTGCTTTTATTTAGAAGTATCGGAGTGTGTGTACAGAGGGTAATTTTGCCTCAGTCATATTAAGGTTTTTTTTTAACCTACTTTTATTTCAGTAGAAATAGAAATTCAGTAGAAAATAGAATTTCAGTAGAAAATTTAGTTGGGGTAGGAAGAGGGAGGAGGGAAGATAGGGATTAAAAGTGAACATTGCCTCCCAGCCGGGTTCCCTGACTCTCTTTGCAGTTCTTAAAAGGCTTTTGGGGAAGGAATCTCAAGCTGTTTTCATTACTAAAAGAGAACAAAGCCCACTGGACAAGAGTACATTTTCTAAAGATACAGTTACTTAGGTTAACTAAAAAGTCAAGTTTCTTTACTTTCAGTTGGAATTATCTTAACTCTGTTGGTTACACTGGCTATCTCAGGGGCAGATAAGTTACTCATTAGTTCATTAGTGCAGTGGGGAGCTCAGACTTCTCACAACTGGGTTTTATTTTTGAAACATGATGCAGTTAGTTCTTGATAGCAAAAGGATTGTGGACCACGGGCATATCCTGTCATATCTTAAAAGGGAACTTAAATACTTGGTAATAAAGAGGGGAATAAGCCAACATTACTAAATGCATCAAGAAATGATTTGAGCTTTCTGACATAGGAAAAATTATGGACTTTCCATGTGGCCTGGAAAACATTTTGAATTAATCTGATTTTAGGTCATTAACATATATATTAAAATAGACTTGTTTTATTCACTGAATTTTTCACCATAAGGTTCTGGGTACTCTATTAGGTGCTTCCATATTTTTTCACCCTTGGAGGAGGGGAAGGCATTGATAGATTATAACCATCTGCTCATGAAATTTTGGTATTTCATATGTTTAGCACATTCAGATTATTATCAATACCATAAATGGGAAGCATATTGGTCTCATATTTGCTGATCCTGTCCCCTGTCTGTCTGTCAATCCACAGCCCCCCCCCCCCTCCGCCCCACCCCATCCCTGTCTTACTCCAGCTGTAATTTCATTAAAAAGGGATTCTCTTATAGCCACTGCCTTGAATAATAAAGGGTGAGAATGAAAAGGTGCTCCTGAACTGTAACTTGGTTTTGCCACATTTAGATGTCATTCTCTTCTCTGCTATGGATGAAATCATTGTAAATACGAGATGTAAGTGAACTGTAGACTGACTTCCATTAAATGTTTCAAGTAATGGAAACACATCAACAGTAATCCTATGAAGCTATATGCCTTAAAAGTTTATAGCCTCTTTTTTATGAGCTTCAAGGCTTTTTGTACTAGATGAAAGGAATACTACCCTATAAAAATTGGTATCTTATGAGCTTAAAACTTTCACCAGCATTTTAGGAAAGGGAGAGGGTAAAAAAACCCCTAAAAAACAAAAACCCAACCATCATTGGCTTTAGTAGGATCTACAAATGGAGGAAGTGGTCATTCATTATCTTTTGGCTTCAGTTTCTGGTTGTGTTCTTTCTTACACAAAGGAGTGTGTTCCAAAGCAGAAACCGGGCTTAACACTTAAAATGTTGCAGAATTGACAGTTACTGGATTTTAGAAGTACTTAGTGAATTTTTTCATTGTTGATTCCTTTGTTAATTTGTTAACAAATGAATTTGTTTCATTTGTGAAGCAGGTATTCATTGAGAGCTTGCTGTATTAGTCATCTGTTGGCATCAGAATGTTTTGTAACAAATCGCCAAAACTCTGTGGCATTGAGCATTGAGTGGTTGGTTCAGGGAGCTCTGTTCTGTGTCATTCTGGGGCCCAGGCAGGACTGGGCAGTGGTATGTGGGGCAGGTTCTTCTGGTGCCCCGATTGAAAGCCCCCAGAGGGGAGAGCAGGTAGACAATGAAGCCTCGTCTTGGAGCTGACAAGATGCTGCCACTTCAGCACGTACCCAGGGCACGTTAGTGAAGTGTATTGCTTGCGTGGAGGCTGGAGGAGCCGGGAGAGAATATTTGTCGAAAATAATCTAATCCACCACAACTACTATTTGCCATTTCTTGTGAGACTAGAGTTAGTGGTTAACAAAATTGAAAAAGTCCTTCCTCTCATGGATCTTACATTCTCATTTTGGAGGGTTGGGGTAGAGAGAAAAAACAGTAAACACAGCAAAAACACATTAGTTGAACAAGATAATTTCAGATAGAGGCAGGGTGATGTGGTAGAACATGATTGGATAAAATGTAGTCATATCGGATTTTGTCATTTTTATTGAGTTCTTTAGGGCTGATGTTCTTTCCTTTGTAGTATTACATTGCTGTAGTTTTGTGTAATTTTGGCAAATCAGAATTTTGGTCTGTGGATAAGGTGGTGGAGGTTTTGGTGGTTGGGATTTTCTGTGAAGTTTTGCACATGCTGGTTAGTGTTAGTGAGGATGTCTGATGTCCATCAGGGGGACAGCTGTACAAATACACATTTTTAAGGACCCCTAGATCAGACACTGTGGCCTAGCGTGTGTAAAGTAGTCTGCTACATAATCTGCAGAAGAAAATCTAAGAAATCATACATACCCCAATTAAATTTCTTCTTCTGCTAAGCAAAATGAGGAGCCAACAGGCTAGTGGCTTTTCAGCTGTGAGACATTGGGACTAGAACAGCCAACAATGTGTGTATCAGAGATGATGTCATTGGAACTGTGTGGTAAAACAGGAGTTGCTTGTGAAGATGTAGGCATGCTCGGCACTTGATGAGTGAACTTTTACCTGGCTGGCTAGGGCCCTCTCACAGTTCAAGGTTACTGATATCATCAGAAATAACCCAGAAATAATGGGTGAAAGCTTCCTGAGTTCCCGGCCCTCCGAAGGTCCCAGCTGTCCAACGCAGGCTGGCGTGTCCCTTTCTTTACCTGGCAGAGTGCTTCTGGCTCAGAACGGGCGATGTGGGAGTTCTCCACCGACCTTGACAGACGGGAGTGGAAAGGAGCAAAGCTGGCGGAAGTCTGACTTCATTTTTGGTTTCTAGACTGTCAGACTGGGAGGGTAACTTTAAGTTGGGGAATTTTTTTCTCTTAGGTTTTCATTTATAGTTATCACTAAATATATTCTAACGATGGGAAATTATGGCTTTTTACTTGCCATTTGGCAGCTGTGCCTGTATCTTTTTTAAGTTTTTTGGTATATATTTTAAATTCAGTAAGATTTGAATGGAGTGGAATTATGAGACTTAAAACAAAGTTGTCTGACTGTTAATTTAGGGTTAGCTGTAGTATAAAAAGACAAGTTATAATAGTAGCTAGCAATTATTGAGAGCTCATTGGGTGCCTTGTCCTGGAAGAAGCGCTTGACAGACATAGTATCATTTTTTTTATCCTTCTAACCACGCTATGAGTTGGGCACTATTATAACCCTCACATTATAGATGAGGAAGCCGAGGCTCAGCAGTTCAGCAGTTGCCCACAGTTACCTCGCTAACGAGTGGAAGGTCCCAGATTCTCAGCCACCCCTGCATATTCCGAGGCCCAAAGTTTTAGAACTCTGGTTATTTTATTTTATTTTTTGAAAGAAGACGAGCCTTTTGAATTGGTGCACAAACTTGTGTCTGAAAGAATCTATTCTCAGGCTTCCCAGAGCATGATGGACTTAGGTAGACATTGAGTACTGTGGAAACGATCGCACCTGAATAATTACAAATGGGAACAGGAGGGCCCAACTGTGCAGTGCGTTCTCAGCTGGAAGAAATTATGGGAGGTTACATTTGCTGTTTTAGGAATGTGCTTGCTGGTTCTTTTATTCTCCCTCCTTTCCTGACTATAGCTGGAGTAGGATTTGAATTAATTGTTTGGGGCCTGGTAACAGACTTTGGATCTGACCCCCATCTTTAAAGAACCTTAAGGGAGCTATAAATCCCTACATGGAAAGTGGGCGAACAGTGTGTCCTCTTGTTTCTATCAGTGATACTGTTTAAAAGTATTTTTAATTTCTAATTAACTTGACCTTTCATTGGGACCAAATCTGTTTTTTATTTCCCGGTTCCCCTGTGTTGGCACAGCTCTAGCCACTTACCTACTAATGACTCATTGTAATTACTGGCTATTGCTGAACCCCTCCGGACAGGCCCTGTTGGGAGGCAGTCCATCCGAGACCATATTGCGTTTGTTATTTATGTTGCTGCTTATCTCAGCAACTTTATGGAAATGTGTTTCTTATTGTCTGTCTGCACTAGGGAGAAGCCAAAGCTAAGTGACTCATCAGAGGGTCATGGTTCCTTCTGTGTTTGTCTGGGGCCTGCAGTGTGTAAGTGTTGGGGATCCGTGGGGAACAAGATAATATTCTTGCCTCCCAGAAGCTTATACAACACTCCCTCCTTGTCCACGGGGATACACTTCAAGACCCCCCAGTGGATGCTTGAAATCACAGATAGTACTAAATCCTATGTATAATGTTTCTTCTTATACATACATATTTTAAATTTTAGTTTGTAAGTTAGGCACAGTAAAAGATGAACAACAATAAGTAGAAATAAAACAGAACAATTATAACAGTATACTGGAATAAAAGTTATATGAATGTGATTTCTCTCTCACAATCTTATTGCACTGTACTTGCCCTTGTGATGATGTGAGATGATGCAGTGCCTATGTGACAAGATGAAGTGAGATACTCAGAAAGGCAAGCAGTTTAAAACCTACAAATTGTTTATTTCTGGAATTTTCCTTTGAATGTTTTCTGACCATGGTGACCATAAGTACCTGAAACCGTGGATAAGGAGGGACTATTGTATGTTAGTGAAGGAGCTTCCTGTCCAAGAACTCCATTCCACTCACATTTAGCACCTGACCATTGAACCCTTCGTAAGCATTACTAATCAGCTTCAGCTGTGCAAGCCATTCTAGCTGGGACCCCAGACTTGTGAGTGTGGAAGGCATTTTGCTTGGATGCTCCAGCCCAGTAGACATCATAGGGAGCTAAGACAGAGCATCCTGCTATTCGCTGCCCAAATTCCTAACTGAGAATTTTGAGAATTGTGAGAAATAATTAAATGGATGTTTGTTCTAAGTCACGTAGTTTTGCATAGTTTGGTATAAAAAGGATAATAAAAATGTATTTGGGGGATGTTTAGCCAGCACCAAGTGTGGGCCTATCACTGGGCTGGTCTCTCTCGCTCAGGGAGCTCAGTGTATGGGTAGGAAGGAAGATATTTGATACATTTTTCCAAGTTAAAAGTATTTTGACAAGGGTAGTGGGCTCTCACTGGGTGCTGAGTTCTAGAGCATTTTGGGTGAGAATGCTCACTTTGTTTACCACTTACTGTTTTGTTTGTTTACCTGCCTCCCAGCTGTGGGCTGTTCTCTTTCTTTCACATGATGATAAACTTCTGGAGGACAGGCAGGAAATTGCCTTTGTCCTCAGAGGAGGGAGAACAGACTGGAAACTAAGACCAGGATCTTGCACTCAGGTGGGATTTGATTGGCATTTACTAGCTGTGTTACTTGGGATCATTGTACTTAATGACCTCAAAGAGGGGGGTGGGGTGGGGTGTGTGTGTGTGTGTGTGTGTGTGTGTGTGTGTGTGCGCGCGCTACAGATAATGTTTACCACCTGGAGTCTGAAAATTAGGTAAGATGATGTAGTGTAGGGTCTGATGAGATTATATTTGTTGTTTTTTAAAAAAATATTCTATTTATTTATTTTTAGAAAGAGGGAAAGGGAAGGAGAAAGAGAGAGAGAAACATGGATGTGTGAGAGATCCATCAATTGGTTACCTCTCGATCAGTTGCCTCTCACATGCCCCCCCTACTGGGGTCCTGGCCCTTAACCAGGCAGGTGCCCTGACTGGGAATCAAACCTATGACCCTTCGGTTTGCAGGCCGGCACTCAATCCACTGAGCCACACCAGCCAGGGCTGATGAGATTATATTTGAATTTAGTAACTCACAGGCTTGCTGTGATCAACCTTCATTCTGTGATCAACCTTCATTCAATTTGACAAGAAAAATGGAGTGTCTCCCAAAGGAGTAAAGGCTGCATTGGGAAACAGGGTTTGGGGTCAGGCGGTGGAACCTAGAAGAGCGCGTGGCCCTGGTTAATGCCCCACAAGCATTCGTTGAATGAATGACTAATGTGTGGTCTATTTGGACCTAAGTTATTCCTGGTCAGTAGGTGTTCAGTCACGGCTTGTTAGTGCTTCTAATTGCCGGTGGGTTGCAACCACAACACACCGGCCTCTAGCTGCCTGGGTTCTTGTTCTACCAATGTAGGCCTACGTCCTGTGGGACAACAGGCAGAGCTGTCAGTTCCAAGTGTCATGGGGAAACTGACATCAGATGGGTTGTCGGTAAAATCGTGTGAAGTAAGCAAATTAGTAATGTGTCATTATAACCAGCTCCATATGGTCTGTTGCAGTGATGCTTCATTAAATGGGATTTTTGGTTAGACATTTCATTTCCTTCCTGGAACATCTGGGAATAAAGCTGAAATGATGGTCGGACTCTTGGAAAGAGAAGAGAATTTGTGAAAACCTGATAAGGACTATGCCCTTCCTTCTATTGTTCCCCATGCTTGCCTGCGAGGCGTTGTTGGTTAGGGTTTTGCTATTTAAAACGTGGTCCATGGACCAGCCAGTAGCGTCAGCATCTCCTGAGAGCTTTAAAAAATATATATATATATTTATTTATTTTCAGAGAGGGAGGGAAACATCAATGTGTGGTTGCCTCTCAAGCGCCCCCTATGGGGGGCTTGACCCAGGCATGTGCCCTGACTGGGAATTGAACCTGAGACCTTTTGGTTTACAGGTTGGCACTCAATCCACTGAGCCGCACCAGGTAGGACTCCTGAGAGCTTATTAAATACAGAATCTCAGACCCCTTCCCAGATCTACTAGATGAGAATTTGCATTTTATAATGATCCCTAGGTACTACCTTGAGGCAGTAAACTTATGGTTGGATGGGTGATTGGAAAGGTTTGGTTAGATGGTCCTGGTATTGAAAGGAAGCAGCGTGATGACTGTTATGTTAAAGAAAAAGTGTTACTTTTAGGCAGGTAAGATACATTCACTACTACACAATGAACTTTGATCACAGAGCTGTTCATTGTTTTGGCTCAGGTTTTCTTCAGTACCCAGTCCATGTTATTTCATTATAGGTACTCAGAGATAGTACTCGGTTCCTGGGGACGGAGAGCAAATACTTGTGCTGAATTACTTATGGGATGAATGTCTCTGTCAGGACACTGATGAGGTAGTGTTTCCTTAACTGCATAACTGGCTGGGTTATTCCAAAAATGACCTCTACAAAGTGCCTGTTAAACATCAGTCAGTGTATGAGGCACCTTCTGTACATTGTTTCATTCAGCCTTCTTATACCTTCGTGAGGACATGGGGGTTTTGTGAGGTTAACTTGCCTGATCAAACACCACATCTCTATGGCACCTAACCCTTCTGCCGTCCTCCCGCACACTTTTCTCATGGCGTTGGGAGTGATTTTTTAAACTGATATCAATATACGATTTAGGGAAGAATCCAAGCAAGAAAAGAGTCTACACCAAAACTCACATTTGGTCCATCAGAGCAAAGTCTGAAGTGTAGTGGTTGGTAAATATTTGAATTTCATTGTGTTAGAAGCAGGCCCCGAGGCAGTCTGCTAGAATGAGCTCGTCCAAGCTATTTCTTCAATTTCCTGGGAATGAGAAAAAGTGGTGTCTCATTCTGCATTTCCAACACCTGCATTTTATAAACACAGTGAAGCTGCAGAGAAACACTTTTACAATACCACTGGAGAACAGTAAAACATGGCATCTGAAGCAATGGCCTCAAATGTGAGTAATTTGGAAACTACCTTAACAATTTTTTGCCACATTTGCCTATTATTTCTATATGACTGACTTGTTTTTCTGTGACTGAGTCACTTAAAAATTAAATCTTTAAGAGCAAACTTTATATCATAGTCGTAACTGGAAATCCGCACTATTTGCCATGAGTGTAACACGCATAACTCCAGGCTTCTGAGCCTGAATCCTGTTGTCTCCGCATTAAAGTGTGCAGTTAACCAGCAGTGGTAGGCAGCAAAACCCCTACAGTTCCAAACTGTGGCCTTCTGAGATGCAAAATTGCAAGGGTGGAAAGAGAATTAGAAAGGAAATGATTTTCTCAAAATGTAGTTTACTGTTACTGTTTTCTGCGTCTGTATACCACCTAAGTTCTTCTGCACATGGGCGAATATGACTGAAGATAAATAAGTTTACACTGTTAAAATTCTCTTTCGTTTTTGGTTTTTTAAAAAAATTTTATTTATTCACTTATTACCTTTTAGAGAGAAGGGAGGGAAACTTCAATGTGTGAGAGATACATTGACCCGTTGCCTCTCGCATGCCCCCAATTGGGGGGTCCTGGCCGACAGCCCAGGCATGTGACCTGATGGGGAATTGAACCAGCAACCTTTCTGTCCTCAGGCTGGCACTCAGTCCACTGAGCCACACCAGCCAGGGCAGAATTCTCTGTCTAAAGCCATTTCTGAGCAAGTTGTCCAGATTGCAACACTTGGGCTTCAGGAGAGTTTACTGTACTGAAGTTCACATTTATCAGGTACCTGTGTCAGGAGGCAAACTGGCTCAGATATCCAGAGTGCCCTGGCAGGCCCGAAATTTGAAGAATGAAACGTGACGCATATGCCTGAAATGGCCTGACAGTTACGTTCATATGGGTCTGGGACACGAGTGTCAAACTATTTTCACTGGGGACCACATCAGCCCCGTGTTTGCCGTCCAAGGGCTGAATGTAAAATGTAATTTCAGCTCCTTAACAATTAAGATGTAGTTACATTTATACAGTCCTAAAATAATTTTGGCCCTTTGAAGGCAACTGTGAGGTTGATGTAGCCCCCAGTGCAAATGAGTTTGATACCCCTGGCCTAGGAGTTTCCAGCTAAATGAGGAGAGTCTCCCTTAGCCCGGGGCCATTCTTTGGCAGGCAACCATTGTAGGTGGCACCATTTACAAGGGACTTGTACATCTGTCTAAAGAAATAATCCTGAGTAGTTGATTTTGATGTTGGTCTTGAATCTGTAACCTCCTTGGCCTTTAACCCTTCCATTTCTGCCTTTGGTGCAATGCTTATTTCCTATCTACCAGATGTTGGTAGTACTTGGAGCAAGATGCAGAACTTGGCTTTGTCCTGGTTGACTCTTGCTCTCTCTTTCTCTTTCCTGCCTCACTCAGGTCACTGTGGAGGTCCTGCTGCTTCTCCCTCCTGTGTCTGCTCCTTTCTCCCCTGGGACCCTTGCAGCTTTCCTCATTAGATAGCTAGACTTTGGTCATCCTGGAGCTAATCTGTGAACCACCTGTACTGTTTTTTAAAGTTCATTCTGTAAAAATAAATAAAATGATCAGTTTTATAAGAAAGCTAACTTTTTCAAATACTCATTAAAATGAACACACCACTGTTAACATTAAAAAAAAATTGTACCTTGCCCATGCACTATTGGGAGCAACCTTTGACCCCTAGCAGTGGCTCTTAGTAAAGTGTAACCGAGTCGTGGGGGGAGATATCAAACACGCTGATGTACGAAGCTCCACCAATTAGGTCAGACTTTCTGGGAATGGGATGCAGGTATAGAGAGTTTTCCTAACATGTTTCTTGGGAGACTCTAGTGCAACCAAAACTGAAAAACACTGAGCCTGGAATATGGTCAGATAGTCCTATTATCTTTAGTCTCTACCCATTCTAATGCATATTTTACTTTATTTCTATATTAATCCTCTTAAAAGTATCTTTTTCAAGACTTACTAGTTAGCCAGAAATTGTCACGGTGCTCTGAATAGTGTCAGCACCGGGGACATTTGAAATGTACAGTTTTGTGATACAGCATCGGAGTGAAAGTGAGGAGACTTGGGTTCCAGGCTTAGTGCTGTCACTTACCAACTTGGCGATTGACGACATCTCTCTGAGGCTGGGTTAGGTCTGTTGTCAGATGGAGAGGCTAATGCATACCATCGATATTTCCCAGAGTATGGTTCAAATGAGAAAGCATATTTTCAGAATGTTCTGTCAACTTCCTTAGGGCACCGTGGCATATAACTATTATTAATTAAGGCTGGGGGAAGATTAAACAATGGGGAAGGATTTGAGTATATATTTCACACTAGTGGTGATGATTTAAAAAATGACTTCTTGCTGATTATAATTATAGAATATAGCCCATTTTTTCGTTCTTGGACTGCTCACAGTCCTCAGAAAAGGACAGCTGGGCTTGTCTTAATGCTTGCTGAACAGCAGCTGCTAACTACAACTAAAACAAAAACACAGCCTGATTGCGGTATCTAGAGGTTAGATTCCCTTTCACTGTTGTCTCCGCGTGTTTATTTGTTTTACCAGTGTGGATTAGCTGGCTCTGGATTTGCCCTCATTTGTGGGTGGAGTCCATGGAAGTTGCACGTTTCCACATTATTGGTAGAAATCTTGCTTTGCAGCAGACGCTGGCTCAGATGGAGTGATGGGGTGAGGAGAGACGTCGCACTCCCCATCTCCCACTGGGCTTAGGGGCTGCTAGGATCCCCCCTCTCCCGCAGCCAGTTGCTAACATTGTCCAGAATACAGTTATGCCTGATTTAACCTTCAACTTCAAAATAGCTGCCCACTTTGGCTTTGGGAACCATAGGCTGAAAAAAAAAGGAGGGGGGAATCTCACAGACATAAATTAATACCTTGAACTTTGGGATGAGTGTAGATTTGAGTGACTTGGAGAGATTCCTGAATATTTCCAATACTTACCTAGGCTTTTTATTTGATTGGAATGTCATGAGTTCACAATGGTAAGCTGAAAAGTCGAGAAGTTTTTGGTTTTGTTTTTCAAACTTTAAAAAAAGGTGTCCACATAATAACTTACACCTGTCTTATGTTGTCAGTGCCTTTTCAGGTCCATGATCTCATTTCGTTTTTATAACAACACAAGGTAATTGGGGAAGGAATTTTCCTCATTTTATGCAAGTAAATGGTGGTGGCAGCTAAGGTTCAGCTTTAAGGAAGGGAGTCAGAAGGTACATGTTTTGAGTCCTGGCTCCTGCCACTTGTTAGCTGTGTGACAAGGGCAAATTACTTAGACTTTCTGAGCCACATTTTCATGGACTGTAAGACCACAGTCCATGGGTCCACGAAGAATAAAAGGGGAACATGTGGAAAGCCTGGTGACTTAGCACAGAGTTGCTAGTTAATAGCTGAGGTTCAGATTGGTTAAATGACGTGTGCGGAGGACTGGCCCACGGGACTCCTGCTGTCTGACACTGTGGAAAGGCACCCGCCTGCCTGAGAGCTTGCATGCTGATTAGTGTCAGCCCTGCCGTGGGCCATCCATGTGAGCCAATGCTTATCCTCTGTTAAGTTTATGATATTTAAATGTAAATAATTAAAGTTATAGGAATTAAAATGAAATGAAAAATAAATTTAATTCCATAGTGACATTACCCACATGTCAGGAGCTCAGCACCCACACATGGCTGATGGCTGCTATATTGGATAGCTTGGCTAGAACACATTCCAGTTGGCACTGGAAGTGTTACTGGATGGTGTTGCTCTAGTAGGTAGGTGAACCGTGTGGCCCACAGTATGCCTTCTGGGGGATTTGGTAAAATAGGGCCACGAAGAAGATGATCTTGGAGTTATGCTGACTAATGGTTCTAACCTTGGCTTTTCCACTAATTACCTGATTGACAATAATAGCCGCCTTACAGACTTCTTGTAAATTTTATATGAGATATTATGTGTACTAACTGCTCAAAAGATGGTATATGTCTTTTATGTATAGCTTAGCACTTGCCCCGGTTCTTGTAGGTGGAGCCTCTGTCTGCCTTCAGAGCCCAAGCTCTTTAAATACTACTGCATTGCAGCGCCTCCTGACCTTGCAGAAATGGAGACCTTAATTATGCCATTCAAAACAAGCAAGTGAAGGGGTATTTTTCCTGCAGTGCTGTTTTTGCTGGAGCTGGGTTTAATCAACAGACAAGTGCCTGTACTTCTGAGCCCACTTCCCAGGTCATCTGGCACTTTCTGAGTGGCTTTGGGAAGAGGTCTTGACTTAGGAAGAGGGTTTCCATGACCACTTCAGCCTGAGACCAGCCTATGGGTTAATTCCCACCCTCTGCTTATCTCAAGGACTGAAGTTGGCTAAACTTGGGCAGGTGGCATGCTCCTTGTTGTCTTGTATGATACTTCATATGCAAGGTGCAGCTTCAGAAAAAAGACACATTTCTGGTTTGTTAGTTACCCTTCTTCTCCTCACCGGTGAGGCAGTTCACCCCCAGTCATGAGCAGGGTTTGAGACACTTGGGAAATTTCCATGATGTATTCGTAAAGGGAAGACACGCCAAAACATGGCTATGAAAGTGATGGTATATTTTAAATATTTATGTCGAACAAATTAGTACTTTTAATGCATACATAATACTCCGTGTGGACTGACCACCATCATTAGACAGTTATGACTTCATAAACAGTGTCCATTATCAGTGTCTTGGAGCACGGGTCAGCAGTGGGGTCGTGTGTAAAGGTATCAGGACTGCAGTGTCATTTCAATCTAGTCAGTAGGTCAGAGTCACTGTGTCTAAGCTCAGTATGAGAATTTGCCAGACGTCTGTGACTGAGAGGCCCCAGGTCTAAAAGCTCTCAGAAGCTCCATGATAGGACTTGAGAATGCAAGATTTATATTATAAAATATTTTGTAAAAGAATTTTAACAGCCAGGAACATGGATATTTTCATGTGCGGGGTTTCATAAAGAAGTGGGGTCAGGAAACATCATAAAGAAAAAGCCGCTTGCTTCCTGACATGAACACAGAGTTGGCAAAAGCGGGTTTACAAGTTGTAAGTATGTGAAACAGAATTTATTCTTGTACTATCCTTTTGAGTTCATAAAGCTATTGTAATAATCAGAACCTGCTTGTCTTTTTCCATGGGAACAACTGTAACCCTGCTTTTGCCCACCCCTGTGCTTCCTTCCCTTCTCTTTGTTACGTGGACTTGTGATTTATTTCTCTCGTCAGCTTCTGCAGTCACTGACTTATGGACCGCTTGCTGTCTGCTTGTCTCTCCTTTGAAGCTGTGAAAATTAAATGAAGTCTTTTTATCCAAAGAATGTAGAGTATAATGTGGCTCTCCCAGGTCCGTGCGAAATGACTGTTAAGCCACTGAAACTTGGAACTTTGCTGTCTTTTAAATTGCTCACATAATTTGGATTAAAAGAATTTGAACAGACAATGAGACTTGCATGATTCCAAATTTGAATCCACTTCTCTAAATACATTTTCTTTTTAGATAAATATTGTGTTTTAAAAAAATCAAACTGAAGGGTTTGGTGGGCAGTCTTTTAAATAAATCATTTCCCTGTTCCTCCTCCCGGTTGTCTTCTTACTCCTCAGGCCCTCACACGTGCAGTCTCTCAGCACGTCTGGTGCGGCTGGCAACGCTAGTTCAGAGCAACCACTTCCCACATGGGTACCGTTGCTGGATTACTTAACCTCTCTGTTTTCGGATTTGTAAAATGAGAGTATTCGGTGGTACTAAACCCAGAAGGTAAGTACCATAGGTACAGTTTAGAGGGTGGTGGGAGAGTTAAACATGTTAATGCATAGAAGGTGCTTTGAGCAGTGCCTATTGAGGAAGTACTCAATATGTTGTCGTTGTTATTTTCTGTTCTTGTTTCCTCGGTCTTTCATCTACCTGCCCCTTAGTCATCAAATGGTAATCAAGTGCCTTCTCAAAAGGCGCTGTGCTGGGTACTGGGAGGCTAGTGGTTAACAGAAAGGTGTGGTTTTGCATTCATGGATTCTGAACCTAGCGTTTACTTATTTTTTTTTTTAAAGTTTTCTTTACTTTTTAAAAGTTTTCTTTACTAAGATGGAAGTGTTTACTGAAACTGTGATGGCCAATTTTCATGTTTAAATCTCTCTTACCCCCTTTAAAAAATTTTAAAATAGTTTTTCCAAAATATGCCATTTTATTCTCAGATTAATGTGCCATGGAGAGGGGGAGGGGTTTTCCCTGTGTTTTGCAAATGGAGCAACTTGAGGACAGATAGTGGCAATTCTTGTGGTTCATGGTTAGGGTCAGAGTGGGGCTGAGGCCCAGGCCTTCCGATATTTTTTAATGATGTGGTCCAGATTTTACCCATATTAAATAAACTTTTTAAATCCTCACCTGAGGATATGCTTATTTATTTTAGAGAGAGAGGAAGGGGGAGAGACAGAGAAGGAGAGAGAGAGAGAGAGAGATAATTTGTTGTTCCACTTATTCGTGCATTCATTGGTTAATTTTTATATGTGTCCTGACTGAAGTTCGAACCCACAACCTTTTAGTGTACAGGACAATGCTCCAAACAACTGAGCCACCTGGCCAGGGATATTAAATTAACTTAAAAAAATTATTGCCTGCCTGGACCAGTGTGGCTCAGTTGGCTGGGTGTCGTTCTGCAAACTGAAAGGTTGTAGGTTCAATTCCCGGTCAGGGCACATGCCCGGATTGTGGGTTTGGTCCCCAAGTTGTAGTGTGTGCGAGAGGCAACCAATTGATGTTTTTCTTGTACATCTATGGTTTTCCCTCCCTTCCCCTCTCTCTAAAAATAAGTAACATCTTTAAAAAATTACTGCCTTAGTAGAAGAATTAATATTTGCAGAGATCCTTAGGTTCAGCTGAAGAGATTCTATAAATACATTTATAACCTATACTAGTTTTTATTCATAGATGACTTGGGGGGGGGGTGCACCTGAATGTGTCTCTTTCATCTGAATCTGGATAAATCTCTAAGCTCTATTAGCAGAAGTATATAATTAAGGCAAAGGGATTCTAACAGGATAGCCAGTCCTAAAATTAGCTCTTGCTTTGATGCTCTCCAGGTGCAAATGCGCACATCCTTGGTCCTTCCACCTTAAATGTGCTTGATTTCTTTTTCTGAGGTGTATGTATCCCTTACCAGGATTTCAGCAAGTTTGGTTCTGGCTGAGATGCAGGAATTGAGATTGTTTTCTCCTGTGGTTCATTAGCCATATTTGAAATGTCAGTTGGAACCTTAGAAGCTTGTTTGTTTAAATGGTCTTTTAAGGATAAGTGTTACATTATTTATATTTAGCTTATGATAGCCCAACAAGCTGTGTCTTCTTTCCAGCTGTTTTTGGGTTTACACTTTGAGTACTCTGTTGTATTCATCAGCTGCCCCTTCTTTAAGTGAAAGTTGGTGATGCAGGTAAGGGGTTTTAAGCTTACCTGTCAATGAATACCAGCACAGCTACAAATTCCACTCTGGCTGCTTTGGGATGGATCCCTGAGGGCCCCTGCTGTCACTAGCATGCAACCTGCCTTGTGCCTTAGTATCCTGAGTAAAGTGGAGATAATAGCAGATGCCTGCCTCGTGAGGTTGTTATGAGGATTAAATTGAATAGCATAGCAGAGATGAGTAAATCAACTGCCGCATGAAGCTTAAGATGTGAGCAGTTAATCCAAAGAGATGGGATGTCAGGGCAGGGACTACAGTAAGGCAGGTAAGGCACTTGCCTTGGGTGCAGAAGTTAAGGGGCACCAACAGCTCCAATAATCAAGGTAACATATTTTTAAAGAGTTTATATATTAGTTTTAGAGAGAGAGGGGAAGGGAGGGAGAAAGAGAAGGAGAGAAACATCAATCATTTGCTCCCAAGTGGGGACTTGGCCTGCAACCCAGGCGTATGGCCTGGCCAGGAATGAACCGGCGAACTTTCGGTTTGTGGGATGATGCCCACTCCACTGAACCACACCAGTCACGGCTCAAGGTAATATTTTTAAAACTCCGAATTAATGGAAAAGTTTATGATGAACAAAATATCAAGTTTTTAATACAATCAGGATCTAGCCCTGCGCTTGTACGCCCCTGCCTTACTCTTCACACTAATCCCAGTCCTGTGGTTGCTCAGGAATGCTCTTGTTCAGGGCCCAGGGCTTGGCAGCCTGTTTTTAGGAATGGTAATCAGTTTGTACTGACCCACTTTGTAGGCCAGTGAATGTTGAGTCACCAACACATACTTTCAAGATGACTGTCTGGGACCAAGAGTGCAGTTGAACCCTGGAATATTGCTGAGCCTGCAGTTTGTAAGGAGACTGCTTCTGGTTCCTTGGGTTCATGGCCTGCTGCCAGAACCATTGAAGCTGGGCTGCCCCAGACAGCGGAGGAATTGGCATGTCGTATTAGCACATAAGCTATTCACTTACTAAGAACTTCTTTGGACCCCGCATCATCAAGGTAAGGTATAATTGTCAGTTCCGAAGCTGACCTGCATTCTGAAAACAAAATTAGGACCAAGGAGAGAGAAAGACTATTACAGAAGAGTTATCAATTTTTGCTCATATTCCTGTGGGTATTGTAAGGCTGTCGTGAAACAGAGGTGTGTCATTAAAATTCCCTGAAGTGAAGAGAGCTATGAGTTTTAGGAGCGCATCACTAAAGCAGTTATTCAGGTTTCCATGGGGTTGCTGGGCTACGTTGCTTGGAGGAAAAATAGTACTACCCTGAAGAGTAAGAATAGCTGAAACCGCACGTCCCAGTGAGCTCTCAGCCAACTGCTCCTGGAGGAACCCTTTCTCAGCCGCGAGAAAGGTTTTTGTTGGATAGCAGTTTGATTAAGCAACAGGCTGCTTCCCAGCCCTGGGAATGTGATCTCTTGAAGATAGAAATATTATGGCCCAAACAAGCTGGAATAGCAGGAAGGGGCTTTGTAAGCTGAGGTTGTGCCTTGTTGGATAAATTACTGTAAGAAAATTGATCTGGGCTTAATGTTCAATTCTTATTTATTGTTCCAGAGATCTTGAGATTTTTGTGTGTAGTTTTGTGTGTGTGTGTGTGTGTAACAAACAAGCAAAAAAAAAAAAAAAAAAAAAAACAACTGGCTGTTCTCTCTAACCTGACTCCTTTTTCTGGAATTCATGAAAATGAGTGACTCAGTGAAACGGATATTTGAATGAAGAAAGAGGTGCTTTTTGGATCTTTACCATCATTGCGCTGTGAATGAAGTGATGTAGGGCTGAGTTGCTGTGCGGGGTGATTTCAGATTACACTTGCAATGAAGAAGCTGTGAACACTGGCGGGGGTGGAGGATAGGGTCCCTGAACTGGAGGTATTTGGGGCTGATAGGGGGGAAGGAAGTGGGCCTGGTGTAGGAGATAGTGAGCTCCTTCCTCTTGCTATTCTTCCAAGAGCTGAGCTCTGAGAGATGCAGCTGAGCAGAACAGAGAAGGTTCCTGCTTAGGTGGGAAAAGCAGCAGGAGGTGGTGGTTAAGAGCCCAGATTCTGGGGGCACACACTTTGGATTTGCATCCCAGTTTTATTATCTAGTAGCTGTGTGTTTGGCAAATTACTTATCCTCTGTGGGCTTAGTGTTCTTATTTGTAAGATGGGCCTAATGCTTTTACCTGCTTGTTGGGTTGTTATTAGAACTAAGGTGCTTGGAACTGTTTCTGGTACCCAGTAAGTCTTATATAAAATATGTCTTAGTTTTTATTAACTGCTATTACTATAGAGCTTACCTTCTCATACATTCCCATGTGATAGGTAATAGACATGTTAATGAATAAATGCAGATAAAAATAGCAGCTGGCGATAGGGATAGAGGGGGTTGCAATATTAGATAGGATGGTCAGGGAAGGCCTAGAGAAGCTGATATTTGAGACAGGACCTGGATTCCAAGGATTTGCCCTATGAAGATGTGGGGCAGAGGGAGCAGCATCAACAGAGTCCCTGAGGCAGAACTCAGTGAGTGAGGAAGAGCCAGAGGACCAATGTGGCTCCAGTGGCACAAAAGTGGGAGATGGCTTAAAGACAAGGCCATGGCCAGATCGTGCTTGGCTTTGTGGACTGTGGAGATGAACTTGGAATTTATTGTAAGGATGATGGGTCTTCAGCTGAGCAGCAGCATGATGTGGTTTTGAAAAAGCTACTCTGGAACCCATGCCTGAGTGTGATCTCAGTATGAAGTCAGGTGGAGTGCCAGCAGGCTGAGGGTAACATCCTTCCACGTATGGTGTCAGGGCAAAGGGTGTCCGCACACCAGGGTTAGACTCTGTGGTGAGCTCTGGTTTCCTTTCTAATGCTGAGATGCCTAAAGCACAGATTAAATGGAAGCAGACCCTATAATACTACCACGACTTATAAATAAGTATTGAACATCTCTAAAAAGGTCCAAGGTTAAGTGCTTTAATTGACATTTTGGTTCCCTAGAATTGGAATTTGAAATATTGCCTATTGGAGTGGTTTCCATTTCCCGTTAACTTGAAATGTGCAATCGATTTCTACTTGAAAATACCTGTAAGAGATACTACTGAGAATGTTTGAGGATGCCCTCTACCTGATGTTTCTTTTTAACAAAGCAAGTGTGAAAGTGTATGATTTGATTAGGGCAGGTAATAAAGCTTCTGGTAATTTAGGATCATGCCGTACAACTTCTTATTTTTTCCCCAAAGATTTTATTTATTTATTTTTAGAGAGGGAGGAAGGGAGGGAGACAGAGAGGGAGGGAAACATTGATGGGTTGCCTCTTGAATACCCATAACTGGGTACCTGACCCACAACCCAGGTATGTGCCCTGCCTGGGAATTGAACCGGTGACCTTTTGGTTTGCGGGACAACACCCAACCCAGTGAGCCTTACCAGTCAGGGCATGCTGCACAACTTCTAATACTTCTTCATGGTTACCTGTCCTTTAAGCTAGGTGTGTTTTGATTGATCCTTGTATGTAATTAAGTTTGGTTTAAAAGAGTAACAGTCAAATGCAAGAATAATTAACTGTAGTTCATGATAATTAATTTTTTTATCATCAATAAGCTCATCAGTAAGAAAGGTTTTTAAAATAAATTTTATAGGGTCTACATTTTAACATTGCCCTCCCCTCCCCACATACACATACTCTGTTTAAAGGTAGTCATGTACAGTAAATGCCATCATTTGAAGGTGTTAGTAATGATTTGCTTTTTTTAAAAATTGATTTTATAGAGAGAGGAAGTGGCGGGGGTTGGGGGGAGAGGAAACGAGAGAGAGAGACATCGATTTGTTGTTCCACTTATTTATGCACTCATTGGTTGTATCTTGTATGTGCCCTGACAAGGGATCAAACCCTCAACCTTGGTGTATTGAGGGCAGTGCTCTAACTGACTGAGCTACCCGGTCAGGGCCTAGTGATGATTTGCTTTAATTGTGAATAACTATGACTCAGCAGCTATTACATGATCACATATGGGCTGACTAGGGAGGGCCAGCCAGGGCAGATGGCCCACACAGAAAGATGTGGTTGAGTTCACCAAACACTCTGCCTTCTTAGCACTCAGAGTAGAACATGATGAAACACTTGCAAAGGGCAGTTTTGAAGGAACCAGGCGGGGAAGCAGCCATAAAAGAATGTCTGCCCTTTGCAGTAGGGGCCCTATCCATCATTCAGCTGCAACGTGTTCAGCCTGACATTTGTTTCTTCTTAATTCTAGCTCAGAAATATAATGTGAAGTATTTTGTATTAATCCATGCTGCCCATTGTCACCATCCTCTGGAAATATTTAAAATGCAGAAGAATGTGCCAAGTGAAGTTACCCATGGGCTTGATCCAGTCATGCAAGAGCTCTGACTCAGGGGAATCAACATCTGTCAGTTAGGACTTGAATTTAGTCCAAGTCTCAGTGACATTTAACTACAAATGAAGGAGAAGAGACAAATCCGTGCAAAGCTCTTCATGATGTAAAATCCATCTTCCAATTCAGACTTGGATAATACGGTGTTTCAGAAAAGTGTTTCCTTCTATTTTATGTCTTCCTAAAATGTTATTGCCTATACACAGGCTAGAGGTGACAGACCGTTTTGTGGTCTAAACTCCTTTTTTCATTTAGATCTAGCCTTTGCTCCAGAAAGAGAGGCGTAATTTGGGGAATTTACCATCTGGGCACTGGTGTGTCCACTGAGCCAAGCCCTGAATTTTTATCGTGGAAGACAAGATAGGCAGCAGGAGCATTTCAGTCATTTCTGGTATAGGGAAAAAGTTGGTATTTCTCATGGATAATTGTTTTCTTCTTCATAGATACTTCTGTTTTTATCTTTGTAATGTAGCATGAATGGTTTGTGAGAGTTTTTGCAGCAGAGCAAAAGTAACTCTGCCTGGGGTGCTGTGGCAGTGTTTCATCGTCTGAGTTTGGCTCCTGGGTTTAGAAGGTTTGATTATTTCAAACTTTACAGCCTGCAAAGATGTCCCCCAGTGATTCCTGCCTCCTGTGATTCACACCCTGAACAGTCTTTTCTCACACTCTCTGAGATGGTCCTTGTGGCCCATAGTGTAGTGAGAGGCAGAAGCGATGGTATGTCACTTCTGGGATTGTTATAAAATAAAAGACTGCCTTCTGTCCTGGGCATTTTTTCCTTCTTCCCTCTCTCAGGTCCCTCCGTTTGGGGGAGCTGTGTTGTGAGCATCCCAGTGGAGAGGCCCGTGTGGTGAGGAACTGAATGAAGCCCCTGTCAACAGCCTTGTGAGTGAGCTTGGAAGGGTATTCTCCAGACCCTGCCAGCTGCGGCTGACCGCATTCCCGCCGACACTTGGGAAAGGCATGAGAGATCTGACCCAGAACCACCCATCTGAGCCTCTCTTGGACTCCAGACCCACAGAAACTGCGAGATAATATTTTTTTTAACTTAAAAAAAAATTGAGATACAATTGACATACAACATTATATGCTTATTAATTTCAAGTGTACAATATAACAATTTGGTATTTCTGTACATTGCAAAATAATCACCAATTTATGTATGTTTCTTCTGTTAATTCTCACAAGGTGATATAATGATCATCCTTATTTTACTTTTGGTGAAACTAAGATTAAGCACAAAGTCTGGAAATCAATGAGAATTGGAGGTGAGTTCAAACCCAGATCTCAAGGTCTTAGTTATTCATAAATGTGTACTGTTGCATAATATCATGCTGCATGTTTCTGCAGTTTCATAGTTTTTTCAGAACACATTTAGCTTCACTGTTTGCTATGTGTAAACAGAGCCCTTACAACATGGTTTGGCCAAATCGGTATCAGAATATCTGGCTGCAATAATCAGAACTTTGAACGGAGTATCTTATCAAATTGTGGGTGATACAAAGGAACTTTTTGGTACTTTATTTATGAAGCTGCTGAAGATGAAAAAGAAAGGAGGAGGGGAAGTGAGGTCCCAGGTTAGAGGCCTCATGAAATTGTGCTTTATCTCAGTAAGTTTGAATCAGTGTTAAGACAGGGGGCCGAGGTGAGTGGGCTGATGTCTCCTGGAAGGGTACCAGTTCCATTACCTCTTTGTCTTCATAAAGGCATTTGGCACCTGCCTGGAGGGCAGGGCACTAGTGACCTTGTTCAGAGAACGGGACTCTAACCCTAGCACCGCTGTTTACCAGATACGCGACCTCAGTCAAGAAGCTTAAGCACTTCTGAGCTTATCTTCCCATAGATGAAATTAGAAGAATTTAACATGCTTATGTTGTTTTGGGGATTGAGTATGTGCATAATAAATGTTAACCATTAATAGTTGAATATAAGATCCCTTTCTTGTCTGATTTTCCCTTCTCTTCCTCTTCATTATTTTCATCATGAGCAACCTCTCTCACCCAACCCTAACCCTCCAAAGGGATCATAACCATTGTAGCAGGAATATATGAAATGTCAGCCTGAATAGAAACTTTTAAAATAAAAATCAGGGAACAAATGGTTCTGGGCAAGTAAAGTTCATACAGTGCTGACTGCCCAGGAGGATATATAACAGAAACTAACTTGAAAGGAATAACTACTTAATTAATTAAATTGCAATTTAAATAAAAGAAAAAACAAATGTGTTTGTCATGTGCATATGACATATGCATTGGGCAATGGAATGGTCCTACATCAAAAAATGTTTAAAATTGCTAAGGTATAATCAGCAAAATTTCATCATTTGGCGAACATCTTTAAAAAAAACCTTTACTGGAGGGCAATTTTTAATTGCTTTCAGAGAGAGAGAGAGGGAAAGAGAGAGATCAACATTGATACGAGACAGAAACTTCGATCAGTTGCCTTCTCATGTGTGCCCTGACCAGGGACCAAACCTGCGACCTGGGTATGTGCCCTGATGGGGAATTTAATCCATGACCCTTTGGTCTGTGGGATGATGTTCCAACCATCTGACCTACACAGGCCAGGGCTGGTGAACATCTAACAATAGTGAGGCAATTTGAATTTTTTTTTTTTTTTACAATAGCTAACCATTTAAATGTACAACAATGGATTTATTGTAAATCTTACTCTTTTAATGGTCTTCTGTCTTTCACTTCTTTCTCTACTGCTGTTGTATGTGTTCCCGCTACCTGCTGCCTTGTGTCCTGCCGGTTTTCCAAACAAGTGATGGATCCACTTTGCCATGTGATGTGGCAGATTTAGGGATCAGTCAGGCTGCTCGGATGGGGGCAGTGGGACTCAGAGAGCCTTGACTAACTCCCTTGCCCTTATTCCCTTGAGTCAGTGTTTTCCGCAGTGCTCTCCTTCTTAGCCCCATTGGATGTTTTCCCATTTGCCCCTGGATTTTCCTTTTGTTCCTTCTTGCTGGGTACAGCATGATTACTGAGTGTGCTCAAGAGGAAGCTGTGTTGAGTTTAGGCCATAGTAGGGTAGGCCTAAGTAGACCATCTCCCTCCTTGGCCACTTGGTACTGAGGGATAGGGAAGCTGGGATTGGGTGTGGAGCTGTTTAAAGCCCAGGGAAGCGAATTGCCAGGAAGCTGGGCAGGGCTCCCCCTAGCAGGTTGCAGGGGAGCATCCTGTCATGTGGAAGTGAGGGTGCCCCTGAATCAGCTTCTCAAATATCTGTGTGTGATGACAGAGCTCCTGTGAGCCTGCCGAGTTTCCCTGGTTTGATTTTTTTGAATTGCATACAAACATGTGCTTGACTTGGATGCAAATTTAATTTCCTTTCTGGGTGAAAGGCCTCAGATAGTAGAATATGTTGGCTGCCAGCTCAGAGTGACTGCCAGGGGCTGCCGAAAGGAGAAATTTTAAGAGGAGAATGCTGAGTGAGGCCTGAAGTGCTTCATGGAGCATTTCAAATTGGATCCTTTTACAATCAGATTGTCCCCAGGGATGATAATGAGTTCTGAGAGGTGCCAGGATTAGTTTTCCTCAGATTCAACACCACTAGCCACAGACGCTTAAGAATGAAGCACAATTCCACGTTGGACCCACCTTCTTTAAGGCTCTGAGGCCTAATGGGCCTTCTCAATAACAATTTGTAAAAGTACATGGTTCAGGGCATTATATTGAAAAGAACTGATATATCTGTAATTCTAGAATACACCTGATTCTTAACCACCCTTGTGGCAAATATTTGTTATTCTTTGATCATTCTTTTGGTGGCAAAACCATAATCATTGAAACTCATTGTATAGCTCTTGCTATAAACTTGCTGTGCTACAAACTGCTTCCCAAACCCATAGCCTACGAAGGTGTCTTTCTCTCAGTCATAACTTTGTGGGTGACTCTATGCCAGGCTGGTCTTTGCTCCAGAGTATGGGGTTGGGTTGGAGTCTGCTCTATTTACTTCTTCTTTCTTCTCTGATTAGTAGCTACTCCAATGTATTCTGCTCCCGGTGAATCACCAGGGTAAAAGAGGGCTAGCAGACTGCAAAAGCACATTCGAAGCCTCTGCTTGTGTCTGGTCATGCCTAGGAACATTCCATTGGCCAAAGCAGAATGCACATCAAACCTGGGATTCATGGTGCAGAGAAGTGTACTTCATCCATCTCAGAAAGAACTGAGAAGTTGCATGGCAGAGGGCGTGGATGTATAATTTTAATACAGGGGAGGCATGAAGAACCGTGAGGTTCTATTTACCGTCCTGTTTGTTCCTTCTCCCTCTCTCCCTCATACTCCCTCCTTTTCTTCCTTCCTTCTTTCTTTATAGTAAAATATACGTAATATCAAAATGACCATTTAAACTGTTTCTGAGTGTACAGTTCTTTCTGTGTCATTAATTACTTTCACATTGCTTTGCATCCATCATCCATCTCTAGAACTTTGTCCATTTTTTAGACTGATCCTGTGTATCCAAATACTAACTCCCTATTTTCTTGCTCCCCCAGCCCCCTACCAACTGCCATTCTGCCCTTATGCCTCAATGAATCTGACTACTCTAGTTACTGCATATCAGTTGATTCATACAATATTTATCTTTTGACTAACCTATTTCACTTAATGTAATGTCTTCAAGATTCATCCATGTTGTAGCATGTGTCAAAATTTGCTTCCTTTTAGAGCTGAA